>JAOBAT010058499.1:9377-26495 GCA_026413305.1 Hydrozoanthus tunicans | reverse complement strand
TGATGAGTATACCGACTACTGATGCCAAATAATTCTCTATGAACTTCATTTTGTCAAAGTCATTATCTAAATTGTCTAAGAATATGAGTGAAAGTTGCGTGATGAGTATACGGACTACTGATGCCAAATAATTCTCTATGAACTTCATTTTGCCAAAGTCGTTATCTAAATTGTCTAAGAATATGAGTGAAAGTTGCGTGATGAGTATACCGACTACTGAGGCCAAAAAATCCTCTATAAAATTCATTTCGTCAGCCATTATCTAAATTGTCTAATAATATGAGTGAGAGTTCAGCATACCATCTTCTGATGCCAAATAATTCTCCATGATCTTCATTTCTTCTTGGCTCTTTATAGAAGCCAAGTCCCCACCAACAGACTGACAGTACTTTCTTGCCTCGCCCCAGGTCTTTGCTTGACGGACAAATGTGAAAACCCTGGATCCAACCGGACGCTGTACCTCTGCAACACCGAAGTTAAAGTTTTTCTTAATTCATGTTTTAATCTTGTTTGAAACGCTTACATTAAGTTTTCATCTCAATTTCCTACGTATATTCAATAACCCGGTAGCTTGGGCCGGCTGCACCGAAAGCAAATTTGCCTCCATCAAAAGGCTGGTACTCATTTTGTAGACGGGCCGATTTAGACTCTGGTTACCCGGGGGGCCGTTCAAGTTTAGGTCCGCTCTTCTTAAAGGGCTTAGCCATACTGTTTATAAGGGAGCGTCTTCGTTTTGAAACATTTTGCATTAGTACTTATATTGGGCAGTGTGCACGGAACGAAGTGGGACTTTTACGTAACATTTAAAAGTAACTGACCAATCACAACAACAAACAACGTCATCATAACAGTTGCAATCGTTTTTTGTATTGAGAACCACGAACTGGCTTAAATAGACAAGGAGAAGAAGGCCAGTCAAATTTGCTAAGATAACAATGGATGCAAGTGTTGGCTCTTATCATAATATTACTAAATTAATTTTAGTTTTCTGTGTATTTAAACGGTTTTTCTACAACAATTGCAACACTTCTATTTTGATTGAGCAGCAACCAAAAATGAAAAGCTAGTTCTCAGGCCTATACCGCGCACACCATACAAACTGTGCAAAAATCGGAACGGTCAGCGGTGTTTACATGGTTTTAACTGTACCGGCTCAAATGTGGGATTTACTCTTTTAAAGTCCCAAACTTGAACACTTTGCTGGCCTCAAATCAGGACAGTTACGGAAGATTAGCAACGCCAAACTGTCGTAGTTTCCGAATTGGACCCAAACGGAAACGGCCCCGTGTAAACAGCCCCGTGTACAAGTCGGGTAAAAAATGTATTGCTTAATAACAAAACACATTGGGGATCGAGCTCACGACCCTGGGATTACGAATCGAACATGCTAACCGCTGGGCCACTACGCCACCGACAATATGAACGCATTTATCATCTGAATTATTTTATAGTCTTCAATCTACAAACTTCATTACTATCGACCCAAGACTATAAATAGCAACTGCAAGAATACTAGGTATAAATCGCCGCCTGTTTAGCCCAGTTGGTAAGGAGCCAGTCTGCCGTGCGGGAGGCCCGGGTTCGATTCCTGGTGCCAGGGTCTTAAAGTAACTGAGGAGAAGGTGCTGCCTTTGCTCTAACAACTGCAAGCAGTTAGACCTTCGTGTCCTCCCGGATAAGGACATTAAACCGTTGGCCCAGGCTCCCAATCTCCTATTGGGGGACTTAAAATAACCCACAACACTTGTTGAAAAAGAGTAGGGCGATCCCGGTGTACATATCTGTCTCTACTACTAACTGAGGGCAACTTTTAATGAATATGAACGTGAGCGGACCATCTCAGTAACACTGTCAATACCGAAGTCAACTGTAAATCATTGATTCAATGTAAAATGCTCCGAAAGCGCTTCTCATTATTATTTCATTTCATTGTTTATAAGGATGCGATGGTATGCTAAGCCCGCGCTTCCTATTTCACTTTAACGCTTGTTTTACTGAGAGTTATTGTTCTTATTCGTTCAGAATTAAGTCCATTAGATGCGTGACAGTACTGACTTTGTTGAATCAAAGGTGTAAGCATGTCGCTGGTGTGACGTCATAGCCCTTTCCGTAGAAGCCCATCTCTAAAAGAAGCCAGGATCTTGTATTTCCTCACTATAGCACTTTAAGGACCTGTTTTCTTCAAATTTAGTTTTCCCATAAAAAATCAAGGTAAATGGTGTTGAAACCAATATAGTTTGAAAAGGTTTCGCTTTAGTTTGTGTGAGTTCTACTAAATTTAAAGCATTTCTTCCACAGATAGTTTTTCAACTGTATTGATGATTTAAAGTTAAGGACGCCATGGCAACTTTTTTTGTTAAACTCTTTTAAGGACTGGGCAACTAACCTTCCGGACAGTATTTCTGCATTGGCGATCCACCAGTCTCACATATTTCCTGTAATTGAGTGTTTATACGCACCGGGTAAGTGGCCATTCAAACAAAGATAGCGAACGGTAGATTTACCGACAGTTCTTAGCGCATGAAAAAACCTATACTTGCTTATAAAAACGCACAAAAAGAATCTGTAAACCTCAAATTTGACGTTGAAATTGTTGTTAGTACAAGGAAGAGTTTTAACAATTGTCTTTCCGAGCCTCTTTTAGCGGTGTTAGGCCCGCAAGGAATTGCGGTAACATTTGCAGCCGCCTTCTTTTTGGGGCTGGTTTTTATGTTTTTGTTTTTTTTGACTCAAGGAGTCACGGGAGAACAGACAGTAGGAATCGAGGTCCCCTTCGAGGTCTGCCACCCGGGACCTACGGTTTAACGTCCTTATCCGAGAAGAAGCGAAGGTCTAACCGTTTACAGATGTTAGAGCAAAGGCAGCACCTTCTCCTCTGTTGTTTTAAGACCCTGAGTGAAGGTCTGGTAACGGGAATCGAACCCGGGCCTCCCGCACGACAGACTGGTGCCTTACCATCTTGGAGGCGGCCGTAAAACTAGTTCGGTCTAAAGAGGGAACTGTATAGTAAAAATTCCGCAATATGACGAGATAAATGGCTGCCCAAAGTGAAAAATGATAATAACGACACCAGTGATAACGATAAAGGTGTTAATGATAACGATGACGACAACGACAACAGTAAGGATATCGATAACGCCAATGATAATGGTAACGTAACGAAAATGATTACGATAACGATAGCGCTAGCGACAACGCTAACGATAACAGTAACGACAGTGGTAACGTAACGAAAACAGTAACAATAACAATATCGATAACACTAACGGTAACAGTAACGATAACGGTGACGACACGAAAGTGCTAACGTAACGAAAACAGTAACAACGATACCAATAACGCTAACGATAACGGTAACGATAACGGTGACGACACGAAAGTGCTAACGTAACGAAAACAGTAACAAATTACGATACTGATAACGCTTACGATAACAGTAACTATAACGGTGATGACACGACAGTGCTAACGTAATAAAAACAGTAACAGTAACAATAACGATACCGATAAAGCTAACGATAACAGTAACGATAACGGCGACGACACGAAAGTGGTAACGTAACGAAAACAGTAACAATAACGATACCGATAACGCTAACGATAACAGTAACGAAATTGGTAACGTAACGAAAACAGTAACAATAACGATACCGATAATGCTAACGATAACAGTAACGATAACTGTGACGACACGAAAGTGCTAACGTAACAAAAACACAAACAATAACGATATCGATAATGCTAACGATAACAGTAACGATAACGGTGACGACACGAAAGTGCTAACGTAACAAAAACAGTAACAACGATATCGATACCACTAACGGTAACAGTAACGATAACGGTGACGACACGAAAGTGCTAATGTAACAAAAACACAAACAAAAACGATATCGATAACGCTAACGATAACAGTAACGATAACTGTGACGACACGAAAGTGCTAACGTAACGAAACAGTAACAATAGCGATATCGATATTGCTAACGATAACAGTAACGATTGTGGTAACGTAACGAAAACAGTAACATTAACGATATCGATAACACTAACGGTAACAGTAACGATGACGGTGACGACACGAAAGTGATAACGTAACGAAACAGTAACAATAACGATACCGATATTGCTAACGATAACAGTAACAATTGTGGTAACGTAACGAAAACAGTAACAACGATATCGATAACACTAATGGTAACAGTAATGATGACGAAAGTGATAACGTAACGAAACAATAACAATAACGATATCAATATTGCTAACGATAACAGTAACGATGGTGATAACGTAACGAAAACGGTAATGGCAATGATTCCGGTAGGGGTGACAAAAAGATAACAATAACGGTAGCGATGACGATAGCAGATTTGATAGCTGTGACGAAAACAATAGCGATGGGTGGAAACAACTTGGGATAACTTACCTCTAACAGTCGGTAAAAGCTTTTCTCTTGTTGCTTGACTGTTTTCACGGAACTTGCGTTGAATAACTCACACTTATTAAACCCGTTGTTTCCCTCCTCAAAGTTGTAAGCGACACAACCAGTCTTGAACTTTTGTACTTTGCACATGTATTGGCAAGTTTTCTCGTCTTTGGTCAGCGTGAGACTCACGGGCTCACCCACCAGACAACGGCCTTCCAAAGGAGGACCGAACTTCAAATCCGGCGCTCTTTGCACTACCTCACAAACATCTGGTGATGGAACAGAAAACAAGAAATTAATTTTGTTTCAATAGACCGCCTCAAATACACAACGAAGTTCTTGTATATTTTCAAATGTCGTTTTGTTGTATAAAGCCGTTGGCTATTACAGCGAAAAGTTTATTAAAAATCGCAGTTTTACCTGTTGTTTTTTCGAGCTTGTATTCTCTTGTATCTGCTGCTGGTGATCAAATTGATATCGTAGTACGACTTATTAAATTCATTATTTGAAACGATCTGCGAACTTAATTTAAATATCAAATTTGGGGCTGAACAAAATTTTATCGCTACGATGTGTGAAACTGGAAGCTAGCACACCCCGTGTCGTCGTCTGCTTTGCGAATTGCGTGTTTCACTTCGCATCGCTGCTGAATGAAGTAAACAAACTGGAAAAATAACCATTTTCGTCATGAACCGACATTATAAATCTTGAGAACAGGATTTAACTACCCATTTACCCATTGATATTTTTCTTCCTTAATGAAAGATTCAGCTGTTGCATGCATTGACGCTCCATGATGTCTTCTAATATATGTTTTAACATTTAAAAAAAACTGTTGTATTAACATGGCGCTCAGTCCGAACCCCTGTTTTAACTAAAATATTTAACACAAAATGTCGAAACAGTCCAGTTCACGGTAAAACAAACATCTTTAGTTTCGTTAAACAAAAACTAGATTCCTATTAAAAGACCCAAAATACTTTGAAAAAATTTGTGCCTCGTAAAACTAACTTTATCCTGCTTTAAAAGTAAGTGGCCGAGGCAGGTTGCAAGATTCACTCAATATATTTATTCTACTTTAGGTTAATATTCTATCTTAAAATAGCTCCTTAGCTTTCGTCGACCAACAAGAGTATATCTAGTGCATGTAAAATATAATTTTTCAGGTCTCTTTGCTCGTAGCTATAATCAAGATGACTTCAAAAGTTGTTTTTTTTTTCGCAGTAGGAATTTTTAGCATCAGCCCTTTGTCGGCGGAAACTTGCTCCCAACACCTTGAAAACTTTTTACGACGAAGCTGATTGATTAGTAGATCTCAAATTCAGCCGACACAACGAACGGTTTTTTTATAAAAAACTAGTTTAGTAACTCGCTTCTAATTTAACAGAACAAACGACAGCTAATGGGGACAAACTGAATGTCTTACCTTGTGCTCCGCTTTGCACGAAAAACGTTGACACAAAATTGAGGAAAAACAGAGGAGTCAGACGGCCTTGTCTTTTCCTCAACATTTTTAACTTTTGACCGAAACAATTTTTCACGCTAAATAAACAAAATCCGGCGTTAAACTTTGAAATTTAATTCTTCACTTGATGCCAACAGAGTTTCTACTAATTAATTTTTAAAAAACAGCACTCCAAAAAAAAATTCACACCAGGTATAGGTCACTAAGACTAATTATGAATTACAAAAACGGCCCTTCGCAGACATCCTGTTTCTTTTGTCCAATAAAAGGATAGAACGCAGCGAAACTAACAGCTGCAAGTTTAACATTCATCAAAATGTCGAACCACGCCGGCTGACGACCTGTTTACGTGTGGTTGCCGAAGGTTTGCTCCCATCTTACTCAACTCTGTAACAGAACTTACAAGTAAATATAACAATTATAAATCAACAATATTAGAAGTAAGAATATGAATAAAAAAATAAGATAAAACAGTTTATTTTCTGATATCTTGTCTAGTCCTTGTCTTTTTTAAAAAAAGTATGTATCATGTTTAGTAAATTTTAAAAATTGTTAGAAATAATTAACAAAAAGGGGATAAATGTCGTAAGTAACTCTTTTGGTCGCTGAGAAATCAACGTTTTTTAAATATGCAAATTACGTGACAACTCTTTTGATTTGCAAAAACCTTTTTTTTCAAAATCCTTTCTAACAAATTAAGTTCCATAAACATGATACATACACTTTAACGTTTAATGTATTAAACTCGCAGCTTTGTCAATTTTCATTATTTCTATTATTATTATGTTACTATTTTTGTTATCATTTTCATCATCATTACTGTTATTGTTTTTATTATTATCATTTTTATTATTAGGCACCACGTATTTTACCACCACGTACGACAGGGAAGTCACGTGATGTATTTCCAACTTATTTTCGCGCGCTTGCCGTGCGCCGTTCCCGGTTTTTACGTGAAGCGAGGAATTTCCACGTCCAACGACCATGCGAAAAACGTAGTAAGTATTCTTATCGCTTTTTACTTTTAATTATAATTTGATTCTTTTACAAAACTATAGTCAGGTGTGTATAGTTAGCATTGGAAAGCGTACAGTGAATTGAAGATACATAAATAAAAATCGAAAGAAGTGCTTGCTTTTCACGCATTCCCTAAGGACACAAAAGACAAAAGGCGAAGCGTTTTCTTCGTGCAAGGATTACGTTGTTTTTCAACTAAATGAAGAGTCACTTCATTTGGCATAAAAATAGCCGTCATTTTCTCATCTTTATGGCTCGGCGCGCAAACTAAATTTAGTTTCCTAAACAAAAAAATCTATTTTGTTCAAGGACATTAAAATTGCCGCTACGACATCAGGTGAATACCAAAAATAGGAAAAAATGAATTAGTTGATATACAGGTAAATTCGAGAGAAATTTGTACTATATCAGCAACAATCCTAGCATATGATGAGCTATGCTTCTGACCATCTTTGGTACTGTTTAAACCTACAGTTAAGTTTAAAACCGATCATAAAGTAAAAACCCGCGTACAAGAACCTAAAATTTAAGAACCTGTTAGTCTCAAATTCTCATTTCAAACCCCATTTTCATAAGAACCTACTTAGTCAAAATCTTTCAATCGACTCTTATTTTACAAAAATGAAAGCATAGATAAAAAAAACAGAAAAAAGTTTAGGTTTTATTCAGTAAGAGTAAAAATGAAACGATTTGACTTTTACTTTCTGTTCATCAAAAGATGTCACACAGCATAATTTCAGACAACGCAGCTTGAAAGACATGCATGCTAGTACTTCTTAAAGATAAATTTACTGTTTAGTTTAATACAGCAACATATTCCAAGTTACATATGTCTTGTAGTAGTCATCTGCACCAATCTAAAGTTAAAATTATATTGAAGAACTTATGCAAAAATTTAAAAATTATATGGCAACATGAAAAATAAAACCCTAACTTGGAGTTTGTGCAGTGTTTAGCTACGTCATTAGAGAGTAAGCCATCGAGCACTCTGCTAAGCTTGAGATTTTTTTTAGTTCACTTACAATCATAAGAATTTAAGTAGCCTATAATCCCATACCATTTCAATAAGAAACTATTTAGGCTAAGTTGGACAAACATAATATGTGGGTTTTTACTGTAGAGTATCTCGTTTCGCCATTGTAAGAACTGACAGATACCTTAACAAAGTAGTTTCTCTATTTCTTTATTTAAATTTATTGGCGATTGTATGACATAAAACTTGCTGCAAAAAAAATTATTCTTACCCCTGTGATTTAAGGGTTTTACCACATTGTTTGTCAGCTGATAAAAAATTTGCTTCATTTGGCATAAAAATGGCCATCATTTTCTCATTTTAATGGCTGGGCGCACTTAGTGCTTTCAGTAAGAACCAAGGCTTACTAAGGGAATCACTTCATCTGTAGTAAAAAAACCCATGTTTTTGAGATGTTTTAGTATGTTTGCAAAAGTCAATCATTGTATGCATAGACATTCCATGTTACATGGTGTTTTGTAAGTATTAAGTGTGGGTTACCTGTGCCATGCACAGCCAGCCCAGGCTTACAGTTATCTTTGACTCATTACAGGATGCCAGTGACCATGCACACGTATATCAAAACATACACACATGTATTTCCATCAAACAAATTGATGGTTTGACAATGCAAGTTGGCAATGAGTTTGCAGTTAATACTGAAGGAAACCTTAAACTCTCTGCTTTGTTCTTTTGACGTCATGCTCATGCTCATATTCAATTTCTACCCTGCTCTTTCGTCTTTTGCTTTTGTTGTTAAACGCAGTTTCTACTTCCTCTTCGCTTTCAGTTTCAACTTCCTCTTCGTCCACTCCAATATCCTGAAACCCAAGAAAGAACACATAATCCTGTTTTTCATTACTACTATCTAATTATTAAAGTCTCTATCAAGCTTAAATTTTTTTCTTTTTGGAATAAAACTGTTGCCATCTGTGAACTCAAAATTCGAATAACCAAAGAAAAAATTCCACGTCTACCTGGTAAATATGCTTTTTAATAAAAAAATGATTGGAATGTAAATTTAGACTGAATAGGCCGGGGACTAGTAACCGGTGATGCAGCAGCAGTAAGTTATGTGGTTTTTGATTATTTTGGTGCGACTTTTTTTCTTTTCTAAATGAACTTTGTGTACAATTAAAGACCAAAATAATAATTATCAACAAATCATGGGTTAACAACTTGCCTCTATATCACTTAGATCACTTTCTTCAATTTCATCTTCTGCCACAAACTCAGGTTCTTCCTCCTATAAAATCAAAATCGGTAACAATCAAATCACTACTGGGTACTTCGAAAAAGTCACAAACCTCGTTCAGGCAATCTTTGGTACACATTTGGTCGGGATCCAAAAAGTATCCTATAAACCCTTTCAGCTACAGCAATTTTATCAACTTCTAACTTCTCCTTACATAACACATACTGAAGATGAAAAGTTAAATTTTCCAAAACTGATCACATCATAAGTATGAATCTTGGTTGGCAGAATTCCTTGCCACAACACAAAGATTTGGAAGATTTGGCCTTATGTAACATCTCAAAACCATTGAGGTTGAGTGAGTCAATTTATCAATATTACAAAATAATCTATACGATAATGAGAAAATGTGAATGAATCAAAGAAAGAAAACCAAGTGCTGCAGATGAAAAGCAAATTTCTCTTAACTTAGAACTACAAAAAATATGGGTCTTTGTCGGCAGAATTTAGCAACACATAACTAGACATAATTATTCCAGCTAAAAGGTTAATACAATAATTATCATACTCCTTTATTCTGAAGCTGTTCTTAACATTGTTGATGTTTTATACTGCAACTGCAGCTCTTTTTCTGAAGTTGTGAACTAATATGGGGTAGCAAATGATAAATCTGAGACTGTCTGAAATGCAGAGTCAGCCTTTTTAAAATCTGAGGCCCAAGACTTTGGAAACAATGAATAATCTGACACAGAGATGTTATGATACAAAAAATTTTTCACCAAGGCTTAAAATACTGAGACAGGAAACAAATTTCAAAAAAGATCGAAATGTGAGCCATTTTGTGAGAAAATCCAAGATGGTGAAACTCATCATCATCATTTTATTAAAGTCAGAAGTTTTTCCATTTTTCGAGAGGTCACTAAATCTCCCTCAATGACCTGGCATAACCTTTCCACATAACTCGATTACTTGCATCCTCAAAGCTCAGACCAACCCTGTGACATTCTCTCTCCATTATTCTTCTCCACCTCATCTTCAACCTTCCTCTTCTACCTCCAATCTTAAAACTCCATGCCTGTTTCACACACCTATTGTCACCCTTTCTCAATACAAGACCCAACCATCTCAAACTTCTTTGTCTAACGACTTCAACAATTGTCTCCTTCAGTCCTAATCTTTCCGTCAACTCTCTTGTGTTTATTCTATCAGCCAACTGCACACCACACATCTTTTGAACCATACAATTGAGAAAATTTATAAACATGAGATCTCCAGACAAAAAAATGAGATTACAAGAGCCATAATTTGAACTCAGAGACTTTCATTTTTTAAGGTACCATTCGCTACTCTACTACCTACACAGCAATGTATGCACATGAAGAAACCAGAGAAGCAAGTCTAAGGGATTTCAGTTAGATTTTACAGGCATGCTGGCCAGCTTGTGACAAAATAGGGCATTTTTTCTAACAAATAGGACTTTGAAGGATAAACAGCAGAAAAATAGGGCTATTTTAGGATTTTTATTTGGAAAAAACTTCTACTTATATTTTTTTCAGCGATTATGAAATAGAAGCATTCTGACAAAAATGAAAACTAATAAAAATTTTAACTGACAGTGACTAAATCTGTAATGATGTGCAATTCTTGTCTTAAAAATGCCTGACATTAGACTTGAGCCACTGACACTGCGGTGTCTTCACCTACTGTACAATAAAAAGTTTGTTCAGTTTTGAAGGGCCCAAGCTCCAAATCTATTGCTTCATCAGCCCATGGATAAACTTCAGCTATAGACTCCATGTCAGGCATTTTCAATGGCACCAGTTGCACTCAACCATCAAAAAAGTTTGGTATTTTTAGGAAAAACTTGAAAAAAGCTAGAAAAAGTAGAGTTTTTAGGGCAAGAAAAAACATTTAGGAATTTTAAGGAATTGTTTTAGGGCTGCCAGCATGCCTGATTATGTAGTATCAGTGTAGTGCAGTGCAGTGCAAACCTCTTCCTCCTCTTCTTCTTCTTCCTCTTCCTCGACTTCTGATTCAATTTCTTCCTTGTCCAAAACAGTGTCGAAAGCAGTGCTTGGTATATTATAGATATCTCCATACTTAAAATATGATAAAAAAAAAAGGTTAGGTTGCGTCAAGGATAGGGACAAATTAGAACAACTGTTTTAAAGTATATTAACTTAGGCATTTAGTTGTAGAATAAAAGTCAGTAAGAGAAGCCATTTTTATAACCAAAATGTTTTTGCTGTTATCTCCAGAAAATGCTGAATTTTACTGAACATTGATCACTGCATGTCAGATGACAGCTGAAATATTTTGGCTTTAAAAATGGGATGGCTACTTGTACTGACTTTTGTTGTAGTTTGAAAGTTTACCAACTTTGAAGATTTTTGGACAAATCTCCAAACTTTTGTTTCAGGAAGAATTCAACAAAATTGAATTGTTAACACCTACAAATTAAAATCATATATAATTATTGCTAATGTGAACAAAAAGAGTTAAAAACAATTATAACTGTTAAAGTATTGGAAGTAATCACAAACTAAATTTTTAGATTTAAATAAGAATGAAGTTAACTAAAAGCAAAAAGGTTTCAAACCAAATTTCTGAGACTTTTATGGACTTTTGTTAACTAGATAATAACAACAGCAAAAAATCCCCAAAAGCAGAAAAATCTAAAAAATGATAAAATTCTGGAACTTTACAAGACTGTGCAGCCAGGACATTCAACAAACTTCCCAATGATATTAAAGATTGCAAGATTTCAATACCTTTAAAAATAAATGCAAAAGCCATCTTTTAAATCTAGCTAAATCTGATATTTGAATCAACTTACACTTTTTATCCTATGCATTTTATAGTTTTATTCCAAACTCAGATAGCTTTATTCTAAACACACCATTCTGTAATAGCATAGTTTTTTTCTTAAATTTTATCTATCATCATTATTATTATTATTACAAATATTATTGTTTATGTACACTACTCTTAAAATTGGATTGTATAATAAACATGGAAGAGCCACCTGTGTGGAATGTTAAAAAACCGTTATTATTATTATTATTATTATTATTATTGTTATTATTATTAATATCATCATCATTATTATTATTATTATTAAAACCCTTCAAAGACAACTTCATTCCTTTTAGATGCTGCCTAACTTCTCCTAACACAAAAATTAGTTATTTTGAGGTTAGGAAAATCTAGATCACACTAATGATCTCGATCTTTTCCCTCTTGAGATTTCAGGGCTAGAGACTAACTTTTATACCCTCTAGCCAAGTGGCTTTTGACAAATTTGGTTTCACTAGCCAAAGCCAATACAATTTTACTAGCCAGATTTCTTTTCACTATAAAAATGCCTAGAAATTTTCACTAGCCCACTAGCCAAAACTGCATCTCAACTAGCCTGTGGTTAGTTGGCTACTGTTAGTCTTGAGCCCAGGAATTTAGAGAAAAATTCAACACAAGACAGTCAAAAGCATGACTCAAAGGCAGAAAGCTTTGTTCACAAAGTAAATATTTTAACTTTTTCCAGAAGGCAAAGCTTGTTTATTAAAATAAGAAGTGAACTTGTAAGTGCTGGTAGTTGAGCTAAAACCTCTTGTATAATTATTAAAATAAAGCAGTAGTAAGCATCTTAAAAAAACTATTTTGTTGCAACATAAAAAATTAAAATATAAATTATATCTACCGGTAAGCTTTTCAGGCAAATATTGTGTGATATGGATATGAAGTCCAGGAGATTACAAAAGATTTGAAGCACAAATTGTGTGTCATATGGCAAAACTGTGTGAGTTGATGGGTCTGTGAGAAAAACGACTAACTAAGATGAAAAGCAAAACTCTTCTAAGCTGGTTACATTTAACATATGGGTTCTAGTAGACAGAATTTAGCAACATGACATTTGTTGTGTTTGGGCCAAACAGGTTATCAAGTTCATCCTAAACCTGGCAAAAACATAGAATTTTAGTTCACCAAATCCATCTAATTGAATGTATGTAAAACCATCCTAATCTCAGTTAGTGTAGTCCTGATCATGAGAAGGGCTATTAAATTGTTAAAGTTAGTGAATTATGTTTTGACAACCTGTGCCGTAATTATCTTCAGGATCAAGTGAGAAATCATATGTCCTTCAGTTGAATACTAATACAGTCTGGTACACTAATACTGATTGGTCGGTTAAGTATATAGTAATATAATTGGTTGTTAGATTAAAGTATGTTTTGTGATAGATTGCCTTTGATCTGTTTAAACACATTCTGTTCCTTTTGCTGTTTTTTACTTTATGAATGAGTTGTTTGTAGGGCACTACTAATCTACCTAAATTACTTGAAAACTAATTTTTCGAGTACAAAGCTAATAACAGATTAGTTATGACACTTGCCCACCCACCCATCACCATTTTTTACTAGCCAGGGTAAGAATTTGGGTGTCATAGAATGACTTGTTTTTATCATGTGTGATTGGGCTCACTAGTGAAATTTAAAATGCTGAGTCTTGTACAGTATTCATGCAGAATTGTTTTTGTTATCAATAAAGGTCAAGCAGTTGCTTGCTTGACACCACCTCCCAAAGGTGTTTGAGAGAAAAAATTTAACAGAGTCCAACTACAGCAGAGCAGCGTTAAAATGAAAGCATGACACACGCTACTCACAGTTCCCTTTTTTAGTCTCTGAAGAAGCTCCTTTTCAATGGCATTGTCCAGCTGGGCTGCAATCAAAGCCTTTGCCTATTGCGATAGTGAACAAGTTCAGTTTTCAAAATTAATTACATAACTACATAATTATTAAACATATATTACATGGCTTCAGTTTTAGATAAGTTAAGCAGGCCTTTCACTGAGGAAAAAGGCAGGTGTGCTAACAATTGCACACCTAAACTTTCCTAGGTGTGTGACGGTGTGCGATAGGTTTTATCAAGCAGTATTTTAAGTCTAGAGTGAACAAAGGTAATAAAAAATACAGACGGCTGCTTTAAATAAACAACACAATACACAAATTTTAAAGAAGAAAATATCTGTTGACTCTTGGCAATGCTGTTTTATTCTCTCTCAGTACTGTAATTACTGATTTAACAAAACATGCTCACCCAGAGATTTAACAATCAATGCGTTACCTGCAACTTTGTATGACCCGCAGCAATAAATAATAACTGAAAACTAATGCATTACCTGCAGAGGAAATTTAAGATCGAGGTATGCAATTAAAAGCATTTGCTCTTTAGGTGTGTGGCCTCAAAGTGAAAGGCCTGAGATCAAATGATTATCTTGCATGTGCTGATCATGTTGCTGAGAGATTAGTTTATGTGAAAACATTTCTAGCAGGCTAAGGCGAGTAAGGGTTATTGTTAAAAAAAACTGGATATTGAGTTTTAAGTGATTTGATTGGTTTCCTACTCACTGTATATTTAACAATTATTCTCAGAAGTCGAGGTGAATAGTGGTAGAATATTCACCGAGATGTGAAGCATCAAGGTGAATATTCAAAAAGCCACTATTCACCAAGACTGAAGAGAATAATTGTTTTAGTATATACAAACAATGTGATTTCAAGAAAAATTCAAAAACTTTTAAGATTTTTGATTTTTAATTTCTCATGTAATTGTTTTAATTTATGCACATGCCAAAACTAGCAACTCGCTTCCATGCTGCTGAACTCATGCGTGAAAATTAGTTGATGCAAAAGAGTAAAACGACTTACAGTTCACACAAAGAATCTCAGCCTAAGAGAAGTTTTTTCAAAGAGTTCCTTGTGAAACAACGTGGGAAAGGTGAATGACAATTGCTATAAAAAATTATCACATTGATCAAAAATTGAACCTGACCAAAAGTCCCTTGAAATGACAGTTCCTGAAATTGTGCCATGTGCTAGCTGGAAAGGCTGCATTACAGTAGCACAACAACTAGATCTAGATTTTCTTGAATGGAAAATTCAAGATTTGTTGAGGTTTAGAGAAGTGAAATAGAGAAACTCCTTGAAGACTCCATTCCCAGCAACCAGAAAATTGCTGTATGTTTCAATTAAGTCCTACATTGTAATAACTAATCGGTCTTTTAATAAAAAAAACATGCCATATTGGAGAATAAAAGTTGCAGCAAAATGTCTGTTTCGTATATCCAGCTGTTTGTTTTTAACAAAACAATTATGCTACTCATGCTTGTTGGATATGAGGCGAAATAGCCCACTTGGCGTCTTGTGCCTCGTCAGCTATCTATCACCTCATACCCAATGCACAATCGTGGAATAATTGTTAAATAATTATAATATATTATGCCACTGAGGGAGAACATGAAAATGTCTTTGAAAAGTAATAAATATTGTTTAAAAGTACCTCTTTTCTTTTTTCCCTCTTTTCAACTTTTGTGTTTAAAGAAACAACTTTTTTCCTGTTTGGAAAAAAACGAAGTTTTTAAGTTTGGAGATGCAACCCCTGCTGGAGTTAAAAAAAAATGACTAAAATTAATTTTAGAACATTAACAATACTCTTAAGGAAGCAAGTTGAGCGAACATTAAGTTACACCATTCCAAAGCCTAGATTTTATCGCAGTTACAGTGGGCTAACACTGAAGCTCTTTTATGTTACCAAATCCCACCCCCTCCTATATTTCTCTCCTCCTCTTCCATCATTCCCACTCTCATCCATCCCCCTTGCACTCTGGACCACTGGGTTTCATAAACAATGAGTTTTGCCTAATATGAATTGCATATGAAGTGAAAAATTTTATTACTTCAGTGGATAGACCTTGCTAATGACGAATAGCAGTGAAAAATGCATTTTTTAAAAATCTGCTGCCGATCCATAATCCTTGGATGTATATAAGCCAAAGTTGGGCTGCTGATCAATGTATCTCAAGGTAGATTGAACATCAGTCCAAATTTGACTCAAGTCAAAATCCAAAGATTGTGGATTGGAACTAGATTTTAAATGCAATTTTGTTGGAACCACTTGTGACATCAAAGCTTTAAGTGTTAGTATCTCAAAAACCATGAAAGGTTTGGACAAAATTCCTTCACTGCTATTCCTCATTTTTGGCAAGCTTTATCCACCACTGAGGTAAGAAAATTTTTCACTTTTAAATAAGCACTTTAACTAAGAGTTTAGTCACAATCAAATGACTCAAGTGTTAGTCAATTCAACGGGTACCTTGTCTTCAACTTTAACTTCCTCATTCTTATAAGGTACTGCAAAAAGAAAAAAAAACGCTTGTATAAATACTAAAGTTTATATCAAAAAAATTAATATTCACATGGAATGTTGAGCTTTCTATCAAAAAAGTTTTTTGATGGTCTAAAATTATTTTTTCATCAGGCAATGAAAAAAGGATGTTGGGGAAGGTGTTGGAAGGGATGATGTTTGATGGAGTTATGGGGATGATGGTGGTCTTGTGTAAGGGATGCTTGTGGTTAATGTTGAAAGGGATGTTGGGGGTGGTGTTTGAAGAGATACTGGAGGATAGTATTGAACGAATGTCTGGGTTGGTGTTTGAGGATGATGTAGAAAGGGATGCTAGGTTTTGGAAGGTGTTTGGGGATGTTGTTGAAAAGGATGCTAAGGAAGGTGTTTGAAGGAATGATGGAGATGGTTGAAGTCTTTAAGAATGGTTTGGAAGGATGCTGGCGTATGATATTGGAAGGGAGTCGGGGAAGGTTGAAGTCTTTAGGAATGGTTTGGAAGGATGCTGGCGTATGATATTGGAAGGGAGTTGGGGAAGGTTGAAGTCTTTAGGAATGGTTGGGAAGGATGCTGGCGTATGATATTGGAAGGGAGTTGGGGAAGGTTGAAGTCTTTAGGAATGGTTTGGAAGGATGCTGGCGTATGATACTGGAAGGGAGTTGGGGAAGGTTGAAGTCTTTAGGAATAGTTGGGAAGGATGCTGGCGTATGATATTGGAAGGGAGTCGGGGAAGGTTGAAGTCTTTAAGAATGGTTGGGAAGGATGCTGGCGTATGATATTGGAAGGGAGTCGGGGAAGGTGTTTGAAGGAACAAATACAAGTTT
>JAOBAT010058488.1:0-18338 GCA_026413305.1 Hydrozoanthus tunicans | reverse complement strand
AAGGTCGTACCATCTGATTTGTCGGGTGTTAAAGCAGTACCATCTGATTGGTTGGATATTAAGGCCGCACTATCTGATTGGTTGGATCAGTTAAGGCCATACTATTTGTTTGGTTGCATGAACGTAATATTGCGCGGTGTAAATGGCCTAATGCATTACTGTTGCATCTTGTGATTGGTTAGATTTGTCGTAATCCAAACGTGTTAATGGTTCAGTCTAGTAACCTTGCGACGTGTAATTGATGGATTTTTTAATATCTTGGGCCCGGTTCCTCAAAACCCGATTAGTGCTAAATCAGGGTTAATTACCATGACAACCAATACGCTTTGTTAAGAGTTAACCCTGGGTTAAGTTAATTGGGGTTTTGAGAACCGGGCCCTGTCTTTTCATTGGTTTGAGGTTTTAAGGTTGTTCAAACGATCATATCGCTGAGTTAACACAATACCGTCTACTTATTTACTGTCACTTTCATGGTCAAATGCATTATTTTGAACATCATTTCATTTACTTGAATACTTGAGTTCTTTGCTTAAACATAATTTTATCTGCTAACAAACTGTCCTTTTCTTGGTCACGGTCAAGTTTATTACTTGAATATTATCTCATCTATCTACATACTTTCATTTTCATGATAATACTCTAAATCATTACTATGTAATTTGCGCTACCATCAATATTATAACTCGAAATAATAACAGTGCCAATATCGGTCTTTAGAGTTTGCATACTCAATAAACATCACTACTACCGTCACCAATCGTTTATCAAAACTGCCATTGTGTTTATTATCCATCATCAAGTATTATTGCTGATGATTATAACTTTACTTTGAAGATTTCAAGTGGCGCCAGTTCTCCAAACTTTCAGATGCAAAGAGATTTTCCTTACACTTTTCGGATAGCACCTTCCTCTTCGTCTTTCAGCAAAGCAAAAGCAGCTCTTATCGAGCATTTTGGTTGGAAGAGAGTTGCCATTCTACACGAATACGATCCCGACTATTTTTCACCGGTGAGTTCGATGAGGACGCTCTACTAAACATTTTATTCTGTTATTTTTCGCTGCGCTCAGGCAAATAAAAAAAATTTCTAGTTTGTGCTAAGGGTTACAACAGTCAAATGATGAGAGGCATCGCACAACGGTCAATGCGTCTTTTATTAAAACTGTGATTAGCTTGCTACAAAATAATAATCCAACAAAGAAATAAGGGCCAAGCGGAAACGACCCTGTTAAGTTGTGCGGCATCAACTGAATTAATAGGGAGCGGATTAAAACCGTAAATTAGTTTGTTGCAAAAGAGTAATCCAACAAAAAAAATAAGGGGGCAAAGCGAAAAAAAATAGGTAAAGTTGTGCACTTAAATTGCGCCTTTTCAAAATGAATGCTCAAAGCGCTTTACAATGATCAGTCTACCCCAAGCGGACCGGAAGCATATGTAGGCGCCTCAGGCAGCCGCTTTAAGGCAGTCCATGTATGCTGGTACTCATTTACCGACCCCGGAAGGATGGAAAGCTGAGTGGCCTTTAGCGGGAATTGAAAGAAGGTCGCCCAAATATTCAACCCTTGACCAGGCCGGGGATCGAACCGGGACCTCAGGATTGGGAGGCAGAGATGTTACCACTGCGCCAACCCCTCCGCTAATGACCCTGCGAAGTTCTGCATCGTCAAGTGAATTAACAGGGAGCGGTTTATATGCCGAAACAAATCCTCAAGGAACGAAAATGTTTGGTGTTGGGCTCGCGCGGAAATTAGAAAATATTTCTAATCTGTATTGAGAGACATCGCAAACGGGTCGGTGCGTCAGTTATTAACACCACAAACTAGCGTGTTATAAAAGAGTAATCCGACAAAGAAATAAAAGGCTAAGCGGAAATGACCCTGTTAAGTTGTGCGATGTCAAGTTAGTATGATCAATAGGCCTTATGCATGTTTACGTCAAACTTGTCCATTTCACCCCAAGCCTCGTATTGAAGAGATAGGTGTGAGCATTTTGCACGTGCAAACCGTGTTTACAAAGGAATTATTTTCATTTGTGGACGCTTTGGGATTTGATTTATGAAATATTCACACTTTCGTGATTCGAAAGCGAGGCTTGGGGTTGTTTGACATAAGCATGCATAAAGCCTATAGAAAGAGGTTTACATGCAGACACAAATCCTCATGCAAGGGACAATTGAGTTGTGAACTGCAAATCATATTCATGCCAACAAAGAATGTTAAACACTTTAACTCAGTATACGTAGTGATGACGAATAACATTAGCAACAACGAAGATGATGGTTGCAGCAATAGCTACAACAACGTTGATGATGGTTTTTTGGTGATGATGATGATGAACGATGATGATGATGATGATGATGACTGGTGATGATGATGGTGAATAACAATGATGATGATGATGATGACGGTAACGATGCCCGTGTCGATGAACAACAACGTTAACGGTTGCAACAGTGGTGCACTAATAAAGCTGATAATTTTAACGATAACAAAACTTAATTAACTGGTAATTCACAGCTATAAACTAAGTATTGTTACAAAGGAAACGACATCTGTTACAAGTGAATCACAGTGAAGTCTACTACATATTTAAACACAATATTTGAAAGAGGTTTTGTAAGCTAAGATAATTGTAAGGTAAGGTAAGGTAATTGTAAGTTAAGGTAATTGGGGAGTGGCTCTTGAGTGCATCATATATTTACATAGTTTTTATTTTCTTTCTCCTGTTAGACTGTGGAAATTCTTAAGAAGGAGCTCAAAAGAAGAAATATCACTATCATTGCCGTTGAGGGATTTGGCTGGCGAGGTGGAGTTAGTTTTCAGATGGAGAAGCTTAAGGTAAGTTACACTTTTTTTAAATTTTCTAAAATGAGCCAAACACGCATGCGTGTCGACTCCCACTGTCACTTCATTTGTCAAAAATTTCCTCCTTTGGTTTGAAAAGAAGAATTTGACTGATCCTCATCAGACGAACAAGAAATACTGCTTCCTTCTTTTCTCAATGCAACGCAAACGGAGACGTTTCAGGCGATCCCTTGCAAACGTTTAGCAAAATCCTTGACCCATGATCCGAATCCTCTAACATCATGAAAATATGGATAATCAGGTCACAGACCAGCGACTTGGCTCTCAAACGTAACATTAGTAACAACACTGCTAGTCGCCCTTTCGGGTCGAAAATGTTTGTAGCACAAATTCGTGTTCGCCGCATATTGTAAGCTGAGAGCTTCGCGCACGCGCACACCTGGAGAAAATGTTCAGATCGCTCGTGCACAGGATTACTCAAAATCCTTTAGCAACGTGGCAAAGACAACGGAAGACAAAATACACATTTGATCAAGTTTCACTGGTTTGCCTTCTCTTTTGTTCTAGTGAAGCTCCCTTCGGTAAAAAAGATTGAGAAAGTTAAAAGTTTTCAAAAACTCTCTACAATAAAAAAAGATTGAGGAAGTTTTCTGTTTATCATTTTGACCGTAGTCGTAAGAACTCCAAATTAAGCTTTTCACATTGTAGTTTTGAAGACAACAACGTGCAGTTGACAAGCACCGTGTATTCCAACGTGCAGCTATTGTAGTCACTATTGTTTTCTAACGCCATCGCCTCGTTGCTTGAGGCCCCTATTAAACATTCGGTATCGACGGCCGCCTAAACAATGGGGAGAACTTGCTTACGTCAACTATCACGACTAAATTTTGCTTAGCTGATAGTTCTTATTTGCGGTGGGCTTGAGTTTCAGGTGTTTATTGCTAAAGTAGCCCGGACAACTAATTAATATACCTTTTTAAACAGAATAGCGATGCTAGAATCATCATTGGCGAGTTTAGCGACATCTCGGCCCAAACTGTGTTCTGCGAGGTAAGTATTTTACAAGATAGCCGACACTAACTCACGTTTGACTTCTTTGTTTAAAATGCTCGTTATCTTCTTTTTTTTATTTTCTTATCAGAAACCACAAATTTGAAGATTATATTCGCGAATTCGTTTCAAATCAAATCGAGAGTTTTTGTGCAAATGTTTAAAAACGATAAAAATTGCCACCATTTTGGCACACAAAAAAAATGTGACATACACTAAGTTACACTGCGCTTTGTACAGCATCAACAGTGAATAACAAAATGCTTTCAAATTTCTTTAATGAAATTGTTTTTAGGGACTTTCCTCTTCCGACGCAATTTTTATTATTTTGATGTCAGTCACCTTAATCTACGTCATAGTGAGCCTGTGGTCCTTGATGATCAGCGGCAAGGGTTGACCTAATAAATGCGCAATATAAAACTGGTAGAAAACTCGTGTTGTTCCAATCAAAACATTTCTTCGGGGGTATTCTTTTTAAAGTATTTATTTTTTGATAAAGAAATTATCAAAAGAAAGATTACTTTAAAAAGCGGAGAGTTCCGCAAGTTAACAAAACTTTTTCTTCACTCTTTAGGCTTACAAAAAGCAGATGTTTGGACCAAAATACGCTTGGATAATGTTTGGTGAATTTAATCTTGATAAAGTGTTTGATGTCAACCCGGAAAGCAACCCAATCGACTGCACTGAAAATGAACTGAGGAACGCGTCTGACTATATGATTACCACGGCCAAGACGGTGCTGAGGAAAGACAAGAACATCACTGTTTCTGGCTTGGTAAGAGTCTTTACCTTTTTTGTATTTATTGCTTTTCAGTCAATAAATTTGTTAAACTGTCGTATCAACAAAGAAAAAAATTCAGAAAGAAAGAAACTAATAAGAAAAGAAAGAAAGAAAGAAACTAATAAGAAAAAAAAAGAAAGAAAGAAAGAAAGAAAGAGAGTGAATGAGTGAGTGAGTGATTGGATGAGGGAGAAAGGAAGTGAGTGAGGGAGGGAGGGAGGAAGGAAAGAAATTGAGAAAGAAATTAAGAAATGTGCATATCTTGATAGAGACGATTAGTGTATGCTTAACTGACGTACCAACGTTACTTTCGTCAGACAGCACAAGAATTCGCCAACATCATTCTAGCTACAACACAGGAAAAATTCAACAGTATCACTGCATATAAGTTTGATGCAATGTGGGCCATCGCACTTACCTTGCACAGTGCTTCTAGAAAGTTCGATCTTCAACAATTCCACTACAAGGACAGAAAAATGAGAAAAGAGTTTCAACTATCCATGCAGGGAATAAACTTTGAAGGAGTAACAGTGAGTGCCATATATATCTAGATAGATTTATAAACTTTGTTCTGACAATTCCTGTTGTCAGTTGAAATAGGGTTGTCTATACAGCCAACAGTATCTTTCGGTATCTCTAGATAGCGTGGGAAAGTATTTTTCACGAAACTTTTCAATTGCTTCACATTTTGGGCCATAAAATCAGGCTTTGACGTTCCACACCCACGTTAACCGCACCCAATGATTTTGACCGCGTAAAGTGACAAGTGACGTCACTCAGAAGCGTCTCATTTGTGCTTTATCCATTCGCTTGACAAATGGGGTAGTAGAAGACAATTTGGGTTTAAACTCTATAACGCCAGATTCATACTGTTTGAGTTTGTGTATACCGAAGATGCTGTAAAATGAACTGGCAGAAAAGGGTAGACGCTTCCTGTCATGACGTGCAAAATGCTGACACCTGTTTTTTGAAAGTTTTACGTAAACATAGATAAGGCCTATTCAGACTCTTTTTGTAGATTTTCGCGGTTGTATACGCCTATTCAGGACATTTTAACACGTTTAATTTAAACTGTTGCTCTTACACTCGCTAAAATATTATACGCAGCTCATTTTAGCTTTCATTTTGAAAAATCGCAAGTCTTCCCAACTGGAACTGATATAATCACTTGAACTCCAGTATGTTGTGTTGTAGGGTCCCGTCCGTTTCGACCGAAGTAAAGAAAGAATTGGTACCGTCCGCTTGTGGCAGCTACGAGGAGGTTTGTTTCCTTGTACGTAATATAATGTAGGTAGTAGCTTGTCGCGCACCTCAGTGAAAGACGTTTTTACTATCATTGTTGAACAACATTGTATATTAGTCATATGTGTCACAGTTTGAGTCGGTTAGTAAACGGCCTTCATGTGCAACTTTTTCTTTGGCTTTCTTCTAATAATCTGTGTAACTTCAACATTCTGTGAAACGTTATCTAAAATTACACAAGTTGGGTGAAGGCGCTTGGCAGGGGAGATAATTAAGGATGCACCGTCGGCTTTTATTGTAGCCAATCTCACCAGATGGACTGCCATTGTTTACCAAGCACACTTCCTTTTACCAGCGGGGTAGGGATAGGGGATAAGGATCGCAACCGTTGGCTATTGTTGTAGCAGTAGCCAGTCTGACTTGATGATTGTCAGTGTTTACTAAGCACATTCCCCTTTACCAGGGGGGTAGGGATAGGGGATAAGGGGATAACCGTTGGTTTTTGTTGTAGCAGTAGCCAGTCTGACTTGACGATTGTCAGTGTTTACTAAGCACATTCCCCTTTACCAAGGGAGGAAGAGTAGGGGATAAGGGGCGCAACCGTCGGCCTTTATTGTAGCCAGTCTGGCTTGATGGTTGCTATTGTTTACTCAATTAAGCACATTGTATCTCTAAATCTGCTTGCTCGCACCAGGTTTGGTTCATGATGTTGGTCAGCACTTTACGTACAATGACAAGCTAGAGTTTTTCAAAGGACAAAAGGAGCAGTTATGGAGAGGTGAGTTCGACCATTGTCTCCCCCCCCCCCAAGTATCACTGCCTACACACAAACAAAACAGATCATCCTCAAAACTCCATTAGTCAAAACAAATCATTGAACTGGTTTTCGAAACCGCGACGACAACTTTATTTCTATATGTGGGCTCTTCTAGTAATCCTTGATGATGAGAAAGCAGGACAGTTTTTGAAAACGTTTTCATGAAAGAATTGGAAAAGTGCTGCCGATGTGCGTTTCAATGAAGCTGCATGAGTCTCTGGCCACGCCTTCTACATAACCTGATACAAGAACTCTTAGACAGTGGCGATATAGAATGTAAAACCTGTCATGCGATTGAGCTAATTGGTTATATAAGCCGTTTCTGTTTCAGTCAGTGCAAATAAATGACATACATCTTAAGGGGGAAACGGGAGCCGATCAAGCAGAGCGAACTACAAATTCACCCAGTTTTGCTCAATAAAAAGCATGGGCTTTAGATTTTACCAATACCACTTGGACTAAGTGAGTTTTAAACCACTCTAGAGAGGAGAACTTACCTATATAACTGGGGACTAAAAGTTAACAGCCAGAACCGATGTCATCCCGTAATCCTATAACGGCAGCTGGTTTCGTATATCGGATACAGCTGTCTTAGAAGGCAGTAAGGTACATGTACAGTAAATACCGACCATCACAGTTTGTACATAAATAGTGGAAAAAAATATTATGTTAAGTACAAGCCTTTGAAAGAAAGCTAAATACAAAACTAAAGTCTACTAAAAAGAAAAATCTATGTTGTAGACAAGCCACCGTTCGACCACACAATGCGCCGTGAAAAACTACTGCAAAACTCTCTTCCATTGATCATTGTCATGTGGCTGTTGGCAGGACTCGGTCTTGTCTGTTCGTTGTTTTTCCTTTACTTCAACATCGTCCACAGGAAAAACAGGTATATAACCATTAACAATAGAAAGTCTTTGAATAAATACTTGCAGCAAACATGTATAAAACTTGCTGCAATACGTATTATACACATCAGTTGATAAAATTAATGAAGCGAAAAAGTTTGAAAAATTAACTGAGAGTTGAAAATTAAAAAAGTTAAACTTGATACACACTTAATAAAAACCTTAGTCTTTGTCAGGTTTGTTAAGAAATACTTTTTTCTACACCTTTAACCAGACTGAATTATTGAATCTAAAGTTTTATATTCTTTCATTCTCGTGTTGACGTATGTGTACAAAGTCGAGAAAGCAGGCGCATACATCAGCGGTTTCTTGAACAATTGAGTCCATGCCCTCTCTTTCCTGAAACATATCCCACAGCACTTCAAAATAGCGTCAGCCGGCTAAAGCATCGTTTTTAGGTCCATTGCAATGTACAGTGCCTGCTTTCTGCATTAGTGATTTATCATTGACTGGCAATTCTCGAGCATATACTGATCCTGTACTGTGACATAGAAAATCCTTGACTGTTAATCACAACTTGCGACGGAATAGACACGAAAATTTGATCAGTATCCGCAACTTCTTTCCAGTTATTTTATACTTGACAAAGTGAGCAGCACGTCTAGTATATGTTTCGTTTTTTAAATACTTCCCTTGTGTGTACCTCCTCAACAGGGCGATCAAGATGTCCTCTCCAAAGCTCAACAACGTCATTATTTTGGGCGCCATTTTGTGTTACATTGCCGTGGTGTTATTTGGCTTAGACGCTCGGTTCCTTTCGGTAGAAACCTATGGAATTGTTTGTAATGTAAGTATGCCATAAGAAGTTACCACGGAAACTAATCTAAGGACATTTAACTATAAATATAGGTATAAGATGTACATGGTTTCAGTTTAGCAAACTGAAGTTTTATGTTGCACACAGAGGAAGAATCCACGACTAAAAAAAGATGACAGTTTGTACATTTACCCACAATTCCTAGCGCATAAACGTCTAAAATTGACCATAAAAATGCGTAGTGAGAATCTGTAAACCTAAAACACAGTGTTGTTGGCACAAGGAAGAGTTTTACCAACTGTTGCCTTCTCTAAGCTTCTTTTAGCGTTGTAAGGTTCGCAAAGCATTGTAGTAAAATGTACAGCCACCATCTTTTTAGGAATGGTCGATTAACTTTTTCAGCCCCAAAGACGCCAAATGATTGGTTGCCAAATTCTCCCAACTTGAGTCCACACCTTTCTTCTAACCAGTTTAGGAGAACTTTGCTTTTCATCTTCAGTAGTTTGGAAATTTGATCAATTCCTATTTTCTCATTACCAAGTGCCTCACACTGTATCAGTAAGGTATGTCGATAAATTTGCTTTAGCTGAAATTAAGCAGAAAGGAAGTCAGTTCGATATTGTGGTTTAACTAGTTTTTAACTGTTTTTGAGAGTTTCGTTTTCAGATTATGTATGATTAATCCAACACTAGATACACCAAAAACGAACAAGTTGACTTGACTAGAGTTTCTTGGAAACACAAGGTCAGCTAACGACTTAGGAAGCTTGAAACTTTTCAGCTATCAACTTAGTTTTTGAGCTTCGGCACCTTAAAATGAAAAAACCTTAAAGTAAGATTGATAAAATCTGTTTCCTATTTGTGAAAAGCTATATTATATAATCATCGTGGTTTTTGCTTTCAGCTCAAGACTGCAGTACTAACTGTCGGGTTTTCAGTGGCTTTTGGCGCCATGTTTAGCAAAACATGGCGAGTGCACAAGATCTTTACAGCAGCGAAAACACTCAAGAAAATGGTAAAAAACATCGTATCAGCTATAGTATGAGGAAGATTGGGTAATTCATAATTCAAAAGCGTGTTTTGGGTGGGGACTTAAGGGCAGAAAACTTCTCTGATAGTAGTGAGAATTAGCGGTGACAGGTGTGGACCTCCTAATAGTGGTCAGGGCAGGTAATGATTGGCTGGAAAGGGGGACCTCAGGTAGTAGAGAGAGTTGGCGGCAACGAGCTGAGTGCAGAAAACGTCTGATAAAAGTGAGAATGGGCGGTGGTTGGCGGAGAGTTCTGTTGTAGTGGTTGGGCAGGCTGTAATAAGCTGGGTAGGGTTACCTCTAGCAGCGGTGACAGTTTTTTGGTTATAAGCTGAGGGCTGGAAACTTCCTTAAAAGTGACTGGCGATGACTCCAATATTGGTGAGGGCTAGCGATGATGGGTCTCTCAGAATGTCGCTACATGTATATGTTGTTAACAAATCAACTAGAATAGATATTTCAAAAAGGTGTTTAAAACTTGATTCCCATTGGTTTGCTCATTAGATAAACACGGACACATCGAGCCTAGAAGGCCATACCAAGAGATTTGTTTTCTGTTTGTTCGTTCATCATTTTAACAAGCTGGTTTACTGTCTATTTTAATAAGTAGATAGAGCTCGGTAATGTATTAAAAGTTGTTGAGTTTGCTTACACTAACACCTAACGTGTGATATCTTATTGGAAGAGGGAAGTTGAACATGAATCGTTTAAAATTTAGAAAAGTTAAGTCATTTAACGGTTGCACTTTTTGTCTTGAAAGGCGATCAAAGATATCCATCTCCTTGGCGTGGTAGCAGGTTTACTGTTTGTTGATACCGTCTTTTTAACTGTCTGGTTTGCGTTCGATCCTTTAAGAAGCGAGCCAATAAAATTTGATGAAGAAGTAAGTTGTTTAAAGTGTTGATAATAATGGAGTTATTTATGCCAGTCTCATAAAAAACGAAAGGCATTCAGTCAAGACATAAGGTTTCTGCCTTAAAACTGAAGACCAATATTTGACGTGAGCTTCTTTGATCTCCAACTCCGAAAAAAAAACAGGCAGCTAGAAACCTAATTGCAATACAAAAGTACAAATTTCAAACGGTAACATGGCTTATGGCGATGATAAGGTACAGAGCAGTTTTGCAAAACGTATCAATAGTTCATTTAAAACACTCAATGTATGATAGTAAATCGGCAGCAGATAGTGCAAGTTACAGTTGCCGCAGTATTAAATTAGCATCATGTGCACTTAAAGAATAAATTGAAACATGCAGGACGTCAGAAAATATCATTTGAACTGGGTTTCAGTGATGTTTGAAAAATAATATCGTGTATAAAAAAAGTCGGCTGAAGAATCGTAGAATTGTTGGTAAGCGTTAGAGAAAGAAGAAAATGGTCGATAGGATACCATCTCTTTCCAACGGGAGGTCATAAACGCAGTTCTTTGAGTTATATAGATAGTGGTTCCTTGCTTATACGGCGTTTTAGCCGTGTATAGAATGATTAGCTAGCCTGTATCAACAATTATTTACTATAGTCAGTTCACTTTTATTCCTTTATTTTGAAATTATCCTTAAACCAAATTTACCGAGCAGATGTTGTGCAGTTGTGCTTATTATTCATATTTATTTTATACCAACTAGAAATCACAGTTAATCCGTGTAACCTGATTGGCTCAGAGCAATAAAACAACCATTGAAGTTCAGAATTCTACAGCTTTTGCTATTCAGATTTCATTAAAAAAAAACTTGGCTTGTTTGATCTAGAAACATGCTTATGATTTCAGACTAAATTTGCACAAAGCCAGTTCATTTACATTGTATACAGTAAAAGGTTTACTTACCAGCATGTGGTATTCGTGATCAAAGGCAAAGGTGGTTTAGATTTTGGAAAATCAGCCTTGGTTTTGAAAGTAGCTTGGAGTTTAAACGTGTATGTAGCTCAAGAATATAGCTCCGATATACCATCATCAGCGTGGGGAGAGGGAAGAATTTTTTCCTTCGTAATGGAAGTAGAGTATACATACTCTGTAACAGCAAAATGACGCCTATTTTCTAACTTCTACAGACTAGCGAAACGATGGACGTGATCATCGTTCCAGTTTTGTACCAGTGCACATGTAGCTACAAAACCTATTTCTTCGCAGTTACCTACGTGTACAAAGGTATTTTGTTGTTGTTTGGTTTGTTCCTTGCTTGGGAGACGAGAAACGTTACAATTCCAGCCCTTAATGACTCCAAGTACATCGGGATGTCGGTGTACAACGTGGTGATTCTGTCAGCCATTGGAGCCATCGTAGTCACCGCAATGGACGGGACTCGTTCCTTTGAAGCCTCGTACGCCATTTCATCTCTTTGTCTTATCATCTGTACAACCGTGACTCTGCTCCTTGTTTTTGTACCGAAAGTAAGTACAGGTTCAGTCATTCTTGCATTGCACGTGACGTCAAAGCGGCCATGTTGGTGTGCTTAAACAAATTAAAAAGAACTTTGATGGTTTCCTTTGTTTGAATACCATCGTGGCCGCTTCGTCTTTAGTCTTTGGTGTCTCTAGGGAGTGCATGAAAGGCAAAAATAGTAAACTGATGCTGGTTTTCGAAAAAGCATACGAACGCTAACCATAAAAATGTTACTGCGAAAATGATGGCTTCGAAATGTGTTTAGTGATTTTTTCAACGTTTGCAATAAGAATGCTGATGGCAGTAGATTCTGCTGAGACCTGTCACGTGAATACACAGTCAACTTCCGATAATTCGATCCTTCGCTAACTGGAACTTCTCGATAACTCGAACGAGATCGTGTATTGTCCCTCGTTAATATTTACAGAAAGATTACCCTCTTTAACTCGGAACTCCCGAGGTTTTCCAGTTTCTCTTGAGAATCGAGTTATCGGGATTTGACTGTACCGCGAAGTAAACCGTGAATAGTGTTTGGGTTGCTATAAAAGTTGTTTTACATTTTGTGCTAATCATAGAGCATATGAAGTGAAAAAATTTACTACTTCAGGGGATAAACATTGCTAAATGAGGAATAGCGGTGAAAAACAGACAGATTTCCATTTTTTAAATCTGCTGGCAACCCATAACCTTTGGACGAGTTTGAGTCAAACTTGATCTATCTACCTCGAGATACATCAGCAAGCTAACTTTGCCTTAAATGACAGTGTGACAGTTTTCGACAAGCATTGAAATATGTTTCCTTGCTAGAATTTATTCTTTCATCATTCAGGTTCAACAGTTTCTACTTAAGACTGAAGACCAACGTAACAACAGCGTGAACGCCGGCTTGTCATCTGTACTGCATACTGGGAGAAACGCCAGCAACACGTTTGGGTTTCACTCTCAGAACAGTCCTGCCTTGCATTGCCGAGCCAACCTTATAAGCAAACTTACCCAGACTGAGGGAGACATACCAGGAAGTGCAGGTACGATTTCGAATCGTGGAATTTCCCAGCTTCTTTTAGGTTTCTTGTTCTATTTTAAAGACCTAAATGTTTATAGAATGACATATTTGAGTTTGTTCACCCAAGCGTTTTTTCGTGAACTCTAGTTTTTGAACGAGAAATTAGAAAAACGAGTTACAAGCCCCGAGTATAGGACGAACTTTGAGACTGTGTTTTACAGGTCTAAATGTCTAGAACGACATATTTGTGCTTATATATTCAAACTTGAAAATCTAGCATAACTCAGTAATTACTCTTAGGCGCGTCAGATATAGTCTTATAGAAGTCTATTTATTTTGAACCTCGTTCATAATGCATTAGTAGTGATTCGCCCCATGTAAGCGCTTCAAGAGCACTAGTGGATGCCGGATCAATATCAACCCTCTAGATGCCGGATTGTAAAGATTCTGTGGATGCTGGAAGCATTCCCTCAAAGAATGAATGGTAGATGCCTTGCCAGTAGATGTCGGATCCCCATCACTCTGATACTCTGGGTGTTGGATGCCTTGCCAGTGGATGTCGGATCCCGATCGCTCTGATGCTCTTGATGTTGGATGCCTTGCCAGTGGATGTCGGATCCCTATCACTCTGATGCTCTTGATGTTGGATGCCTTGCCAGTGGATGTCGGATCCCGATCGCTCTGGTGCTTTGGATGTTGGATACCAGAGCTAAAAGAACTGCAGATGTTGGATGCTTTGTACGCTTACATGGGAAGAATTGAAGTAGAACTGCTAAAGCAAAATGACAATTGATACACCACAAACATAAAAAACTCATAAACAGCAACGCACAATAACGAACTATTTGCATAGTACTTTTACCACGGTGATAACATGATTTCATCTTTAAACAGTTAACGACGCATGCCCGAGACACCGCAGTAACGGGATGGTAAGTGGACTGAAAGATGGCATAGCCTCACATAAGAACTTAAACACTTCTCGGGAAAATTTTCCGTATGAAGTCAATATGGATGATATATATCTTGGTAGCTCCCAGAAGGAACCTGTTAGTCTTTATGGAACGGACTTATTTGGAAACAGAATGGTAAATCTCATTGAAACAGACATGTAAGTGCATGTAAGATTGAGAAGCATGCTGTATACCACTAATGCAGAGCTTTTACTGAGGTACGAGACTGCTGCACACGATCGAGACCAAAGAAACACGACTCTCAAGCACGACAAAACCCAAGTAACCCTTATGTTGGTCCAGGTATCTTCTGGTATATTAAAACTGGGCCCTCAAGGTTGGATTGAAGATGTCCTTAAAAGTGACACAAAGGAGTAGAAATTTTATGGTAGAAATAGTTTCTTGACCGAACAACGTTTTTCCTAAACACTGAAGAAAAGGAGCAGTGAAGCACCATTATGTCTACCTTACCTATCACAGAAAAAAATTGAAATTGAGATACGTATACGGGAAACTTAAGCAAAAGAACATGAAAGAGCTGTTGTCTTTGACGAATCGCAAGATAATTAAGAAAGAATTGGAACATGGACATTAAGTCGTTATTATGAGAGTGCTATATAATATTACACTGTTCAATACAAGTATTAAAGTGCCTATGACACGAATTTTTATTGCTATTTAGACCTTGCTAAATGAGGCATAAGAGCGAAAACATTTTACCGAAATATTTTATGGTTCTCGAGATACTAACGTCTAGTGTTTTCAAGTGATGACGTCATTGCATAGACAGGCAAATTTTTAGTTTTTTGAAGCCTGCTGCCAATCAAACAAAACGGCCAATGACAACTAAAATTAATAATTACTCCGAAGGAAACTGCGAGATACATCATTAGTACGTCCAGTTTTGGCTTTGGTTCATGGATGGATTTGCAGCAGATTTAAAAAAATTGAAAATTTGCCTGCAAACCTTGTGACGTCATCAGTTGAAAACATTAAATGTTTTAAATATCTCACGAACCATACAAGATTTTGATAATGCTTTTTTACCATTTTCCTCATTTAGCAATTAAGGTCTATCCACTGAGATGACAAAATAATTCATGTTATAAGTCCTGTAAGCTCCTAAATAAAGCTCAGAAAGTGATCTTCTTTAAAACTTATTCTTCGTGTTAAATACTGTGAGTGCTATGATCGTTTAAACTTGTTTCTGTCAGTTACTTAGCTTTATACTCAATAAGTATAATCAGAAGTTTTATTATAAGAAACAACTGGCTGCTTTCTCATTCTTCGAAGTCTAGCTTTACTTCTTTAAAATCTGTCTTGGAAAATTTTGTTGTTTCTGTTGTCATAGTTTTCTAATTAATCAATACACAATGCGTACTTTTTTCATTAATTTGGTAAGATGTGACTTGTATATGATCTGACACCGGAGTTAGAAAAAGCCCACACGATAGGTTTTAAAACTTTAAATATTGAGTATTTGTATGTACGTATGTGCCAAAATGGCGTTATGCTTTTCTTATAGTATAAGTGGACTCTAAAATTACATTAACTGGGTTATGATTTTAATAACAGATAACAGGCATCAGTTCTAAGATATTAAAAAATAGAGCCAATCAGATCAAAAAAATTAACAGTTATGTCACAGTTTTCTGGAATGTGTCCAGTACTATATTTGTGCGCATCTATTCAGTTGGTGCACCCAGACATTCCCGAAAGGCATGGCAAAATAAAATGAAAATAAATCAACCCAGTCTCAGTTAAAATTATCTGTTTCCGTTTGTTTTGGAGAATGGTCACGTACCGCCCTTTGTTTATGATTCCCCACCCATAGCACACACACAAAAACTCCCGACTTGACGGACACCTTCTCTCTCATGCACACTACGTGCCACAATTATTTTATCTTGCACCCCTTATTCGTCGGCGTAACCGGGGGGGGGAGGGGGGCCGGGGGCACTGCTCCCCCCCCCAAAAAAACATTTTTGGTTAACTACTATAACTTTTGAATAGGAGTTTCAGATCTTATAACAAACTACTAAAATTTTAACTGTGCTCCCCCCCCCCCCGCTTCCGCCGCAGATGCCCCTTCATCGTGTACTTCATTCTCTCAGTAGCCAGCACTGACTACGTAGCTTGGCGTTTTAGTCACTCCAGAGAGGGTAGGGTATCCCATCGCCTCACTCTTCGTTCGCGCGCCGGGCTCCACCGCTCTTTGTTTTCGCCTACCCAAACGACTAGAACGCCAAGCTACGCTGGCAATTCTCTCAGTGTTATTCGTATGTTTGGCGGCTAGGAGAGGGGAGCTCAGGTTTGGGCGAGTATTATCCTGGCTCAGTTCCCTGCATGTGAATTTTACAACTCCCGTGAAAGTAGAGAAAACATAAAAATGAATTAAAGATATTCTCCAAACATTATTTCGTAGTTTTTTGCTTTCGATCAAAGGAAAGAATGTAACAGTTCAGTTCTGGCTTCTTCTATGTTGGCAGCTAGCAGTGAGAACGCGTTGTGATGGTGACTAATGCTACAAAGGTGATCGTGACATGTGCAAACGCGGCTCGCGAAAGCCCATACTCGACATTTTCGAAAAAGCCAATTATCTGCGAAAACATGATACTAGGATGAAAAAAATGCTGTAATTTTGGTAAAATTCTATTGTGAATTGGCTGTTTGAGAAAAGAACAATTAATTTTGCAAAAAAAAATTGCCAATCGATGAAACATTTTGCCGGCATAGTTGAAAGGGTTGGCACATGGACGCCGACTTGAGTCTAACGCACTGCACTGAAGTAACTAATCTGTTATTAACTTCTTATAGTTTAGACAACGAGTTCAATTTGCTGATGTTATCTGACGCGGGCACACGGTTAATATAACAATCCTCTCTCTGCAAAGATTCTTGAAAGGCGTTGCGTTACCCGTTACCCACGTTCGCTTCATACTTTTTGCGCCCGCGATTCCTACCGCTGAATCTTCCTTGGTGTTAGTTTCGTTTTGTTGTGCATGTTCTCCTGCAAGCTCAAAATGTCTCTTCTTGCCATCGATTATAAACCTGGACAACTGAAAATTCTAAATCAGTTGCTTCTTCCAGAGCAATCAGTTTATGAAGATATTTGTAGCGTGGAAGATGGTTGGCAAGCCATTCGATCAATGAAGGTGAGTCGCTCTTTTGCATACTCAATACACACGTGGCGCTTTGCTTCGAGATGGAAGTCGAGCCACTACGACTAGTTACGGCATTACTTCTTCGTGGTACATACCTTGTAAACGATTATAGGGCCTCGAAAAGGGAAAAGGGGTGCATATTCGCGCTGATACGAAAGTTTAACCGTGAACATGTAATTATTGTTCGTTGGCTTGGAATCAACGCTGACCGAATGGCACGTTTGAAAGCCAACGTCGGTAAACGTCGAAAAGACGTTCTGCCTACGTTTGTTGTTTCTTGCAAGATCATCATAATATGCATTACACATTGATCAAAAGTCCTGTCAAAGGCACACGCTAATAACGCTGTTTTCTTGCGAAAGGGGATTTAATGACCTTGTTTTAAACTTGAAGAAAATCGGTTGTGATTAATATTGTTCTCTGCACAATTACATTCTGGGACACGTTAATAGTATGATGAAATTTGACTTTTGTCACGTTTGTAGCAGACGAGGGCTTCGAAATAAACTTTGCAATTATCAACTTAACTTTGATGAGGCTATCTACCTCTGCGAGAGCTATGAATGTTTGTATCCATTGGGATCAGTGAAGGTTTTGAGTTGTGTAACAAAACGAAAGGTCTCGGATGTTCTGCTCCGAAAAAGGAAGAAAAAAGGAAGGAAAAAAGGTGACGACAAGTTGCGGTTGGTGGTTTCGGAAGCAGAGAAAACCAACAAAACTAACATCGGTAAACTTCAAGCAACAGAAAATTTATTCGGATTTGATCAAAAGCAATTGTTAGACTCATCTAGTGTCAAGAAAGAATCTTTACCCATCGAAATGTCATTGGAGGAACCAGCAAAAAATAGTACATGTATTAGCAAATTCCATTTTGCAGCGAATTCCTGCAAAGAGGAACTGTATGGTCAGCCCATTAGGGGAAGGACATCAGTTAAAAGGATAGCTCAAAAGCAACCCGAGATCAAATTTGAACCTTACAAACCAAAAATAAATAAGCTAGGGGGAATTAAATGCCAGAGGGCAAAACTTGAAGAACAGTTTAAAAACCAAGTAAAAAATTATGATCAAATGCCAGTTAGTTTGGATCATTTAGCTATTGGACATCCTCCTGTTTCAGACCAGGGGCTCACGAGCTTTGGTCCACTGATTGGTTCTGCTTCTAAGATGGTTTCTGACTATATCCTTAGCACAGAAGATGAGGAATTCTTGAAGGGGCTGTTATCATAAAAAGAATTTGACTTTTATGAAGTAATTCGTATAGCGTTGAATGACTGAGTTAATGGTAAAGGAAATCAAATGTTGACTGTCATTAATTTTCACATGAGACTCTAGATATCCAAAGTTCACATTGCATTGTAAGCTCTCAGCTTCTATATTAGCTTCCTTGCCATAGCCATAGTTTTAATACTCTAATATAAGTGCCTTGGGAGCTTTTTTATTTTTGGACCTTCC
>JAOBAT010058477.1:6961-26526 GCA_026413305.1 Hydrozoanthus tunicans | reverse complement strand
TTTAGTAATAACATATTGTAACTGAAAAGCCCATACTGGGAGGTACAATAAAAAATGTATGTATGTATGTATGTATGATTATGAAAAATCATGTTTACACCTTCGACAGAGATATCAGAAAGCAAGTGAGAGGTGGTTCAATCGGCCTCAAACTCACAGGAGTACTTGCACAAATTTTCAAGATTTGGTGGGATGGAGAATTCACGAAGAGACTAGAAATCCCAAAATATTACAGAGGATGAACGAAAGTTACGTAGATGATATTAAAATGGCGGTGGAAGCTACGGAGCCTAGATTGAAGTACAAAGAAGGTCAGATGTTTAAAGATGAAGCAACAATAGCCGAGAATCAAAGGACTAATGCTTAACAAGGAATACCCCTCAAAGCACCAAGATGGAAAACTTCCCATACTAGACTCGAAAATGTGTGTAGAAGTTATAGAGAGAAAAAGAGAGGCTAAAGGACAGAATAAGAGAGCATCAGTCATCCTTTATGAGTTTTACAGCAAGAGTGTTTCCTCAAACTCAGTAATTAAAGCAAGGTCATTGTTGTCATGGAATACAAAGATAACAGTAATAGCTAGTTATTGCTTAACTACAGCAAATATATATCAGGAAAGTAGAGTGTTGTTCTTCAGTGGCATATGAGTGAATACAACATATAAACTCGAGTGAGGCCTTGCCACTGGAACGGGATATAATCCAAGTGTCGCTGATCTACAGCATTAACAAGGAATCCATTAAACCCCCACAAGGAAGTTTTCAAGTTTTAAGTTTTAAGTTTTCAAGTTTATTTCAGACATATTTACATACATACTGATTTATAATTACACGCTCCCGCAAATAGCAACGCTAATCGAGGCGGGATTGTGTTTTTAAAGAAAAAGAAATATAAAGGAAGTACAAATTAAATTAGAGTAATGATAAAAAATGCAGGTCACAAGGGTAGAAAATGGTAACAACTTTTACAGGCTTAGGATAACATAAAGAAAACAATATAACTAATTATATAAAGAAAACAATTTAACTAAATACAAAACATAAAACTTGCGTATTAAATTAAGGAAAGAGAAAAAATCTCTGACCTCGTTGTGATTCGAACCCACGACCTACGAAACAGATCTACGTCGCTCTAACCAACTGAGCTACGGGGCCAGCTGGGAGTTTGGTCTCACTGTGAAGAGAGACATAAAAGAGAATCCCAGATATTCAAAATGAACATAACAGGTGTCTATGGCAACGCCGCAATGTCTAGGTAGGTAGCCGAAAGTGTTAGGATCACCAGAATTCCTAGAAGTAGATTAACGAACACCAGAAATAAGTGGAACTATTTACAAATCCCGCGAATAGCACTGGACGGTTTTCGAGCAGGACGGATAGAGACAGTATCCGCGAAATACTAAGAATAATGGGACATTATGAGAAATGATAAATGAAGTTTCTGAACTAGAAAAACTGTCAAGTGGCATTGCTTGCTCAGTCCAAATATGTTTAGATAGTTCAATGCTGTTTGCACAGTTTATGTTCCGAAAGGAAAGTTTGTGTAAAGTGTAACGTTGTTTAAATGTTCCTTCCGTCAGTCCGATGTTAGTCTTTCCTGCTGTGGCGTTTCATGTTGTGACGTTGGCGTTGAGATGATGCTTGAAGTGAGGCAATTGTTTTCAAGGGGACAGTCGTCTTTTTTCTTGCAGTTGCAGTTGTCGTTCAATAGACTACTTTCTTTCAAACTGGCTACTTTCTCCAAGCTTTCCTTTTTGTGCTCTATAGTCTCCAACAAATTTCTAGGAACAAACAAGAAGTTTTCTTAATTCATGGGAAAGGTACTTTGATTTAATTCAAATCTATGCAGGATTCTTCCCAAAGTTTCCTGAATGTCAGATCATGAGGTCCTAACCCCATGCCTTAACTGGCTCAGATGATCGATATATTGGTGTAACGGTAATGGTAATGTTAGAAAGTGCTGGGAACAAAAAACACCTTATTTTACGATTACTAGAGCTCCCTGTATATTAATACTATACCTCTTATGTACACATACACTAATCATACAGTGTTTGTCATTGTGCAGTGTGGATGATAAGATTTTGTGACCAAACGCCCTAAGCACACTCACCGATTAATTTAGTAATGCAGTGCTTGATTCAATTTCCAAAAATTTAATCTGAAATCTGCAAATTTTGAAAAGAAGTCCATTAACCTGCTAAGTAAAACCTCAATCATTGAAAGAGAGTCATAATCCCAAATAGCCAAATTTGCAATAATTTCCAATTTTGTAGACAAGATGTAGGCAATAAATTAATAAAGTGGTTAACTTCATTTAAAAATCCATTGAAGCTTTCTTAATATATTTGTTACGTCTGCAACTTCTTACTATTTTAATGAATTTTAAGATTTTTTTGAAAGTCCAATAACGTAACTTGCCAAGTAAAAACCTCAGTCACTACATGATGGCTCAATTAATGATATACATTAATTGAAGGAGGAATTACTGAGTTAAGAAATCAATTTAATACTCTAAATTCGCGTCAAATTTAAATCTACTATTTTTATAACAACTATATGTCGTAAGCTCAAAACTGATAATCTCAATATATATTAAATGATAAACTGTGAAAGATTGATTTGTAAGAACAAGCTCTTAAATGGATCAACCGATCAGTGGCAGTTACAAGTTACTGCAAGTGCATATTATTGCTCATTTGCATTTCAAAGCCTCTTTTTATATGAATAATTCACAAGGCAAAAGAACAACATGGAGGTCGATAACCAAAGTTATAACACATAAGACCAATCAATGTGAGGTGAGTTGTTAACCAAAACTTCTGGTGAATGAACACCCTTTGCCACAGCTGACAAATTAATTGCGACTTTCTTTGACCTGTATTCTTAGTAGCCCCACTTTTCGCAACAGCCTCTTCAATAAGCTTGCTGAAGACTTTCCCTCTACCAACCATTCCCTTTTTATAAAACTCGATCAGAATTTCTTGCTGCTCTTCACTTCATTTTTTGCCTGGACCACGAGATCCTTCGCCACTGTTCGCCATTTTTCCAAAGGATAGCAACACGACGCCGGCGGCCTGCGGCAAAGGCTGACCTCGAGATGTGATTGGCTAATTTTGAACAATAGACTAGCGGAAGGGGGAGAAGATCTTCTAGAATAGGTTTAGCCCGTTGGTTTAAATTTAGACGATTGGTTACTATTCATTTAGACAAGGTGATAACGGCGGAGGAACTCCATTGGATAGACACTACCAATGCGTATATATTGCGCCGATATTGCAGGTAACTACGGAATAAATCTAATGCAAAACTTGGGGTATCCAGGGATTTGAGTTTTACTCAGAGCCTATTGTTATGCTTTTGGAAAATCCAACAGAACGACAGTAGTTAGTTTTTTGTTACCAACTGCTTGTAGCATTTAGTCTGTCATCACCACTTTCATCGTTTCCACTCTGGTGGTCTTTTAGGCTATTCTTGGCTTTCATGAAATGTGTGAATTGTATGAGAGCGATTCTTTCGCATACTTTAGATGCAACACGAAGCAGCGAGATAGGACGGTAACTATATTTTGTAGCTTCCATCAGATCAGTTTAGAATCTTTTTTATTAATGTATTATCAACTTAAAGAAAAACAGAAATGCTGTATAATAATTGACCTATGATTTTGAAACTTACTTTAAGAACGTCAAATTATTGACAAAGTGGATAACTCACCAGACATTTTTTAAAAGATGGCACACAGCTAGAATCGATGAAGCGGAAAAATATCTTTTCCTCTTCCGGAGACAACATATTATATTGTTTTAACTAAACATCAATTTGACACTTTCGCCTTTTTTCATTTACTTTATCTTTTGTATGTTGTTCGTTTACGTTTTACCCATTTAATGCTAGCTTTATTGAAAGTTTTTGTATTGTTTATCCTGATAACGATGCTTTCATAATTTTACAAATTGTCTTATTAAAAAAAAATTAAGTTTTTTTTTGCAAATTGATTCCTAACGAAGCTACCAAGAAAATATAAGGGAAAGCATAAATCAACTTTATACCAATAAAAAGACAAGCGGCAAGCGGCAAATATAGCACCTTAGGATTATTGCTGCGTTTTGTAGCGTTAAACTTTGCTAATTACTTCCCTAGTAAATGCCATATCATAAATGCTTCTACCTGGCCTGCTTTGCTGTTATTTATATTGTTTTCTAGTCATCAGAGAAGAAAAGAGCGCTTTATGATTAAAAAAACCTTCTTTGTACCTTTTGATTTATACACCCTAAATCATCCAAGATTAACGATTTCCAAACTGCAGTATGGAGATAATGCATGTTATACGTCTCATTTATTACCACCTACAAAAACAAGCAAGCAGGGGGAGCAGTGGCGATCGGTTTTCCTCTCCCTTGAGAAAAAAAAGCTAAAAAAATTATTAGACGTGAACAACTTCCTCTCTAGCATGTGTATCTTCTTCCCATTTTGTTCCCTACGAAAAACACACTTCTTGCATAAAACTTGATAGCAGTTATTTCTTTTTCATAAAATCGAAAGAAGCGACGTTGCACATTTAAAGACCCTTTAAATTTACGGCGAGCAAACAATTGCTTTAGCCCGCTTTACACTTTTGCTTGTAAGAATTTGTTCATTCTGCCTTGAAGGTTTTATGTACGTTCAAGAAACAAAAACACTTTTCTCGTCCTTTTTAAGGTTGAAGTAAGTTTCTGTAGTATCAAAGGTGATTTTGTGTTTCCATTTACAATACTAGTAGACTCGTCTTCATTATCCCTCGATCTTCATCTAAAGAGAGTTAAAACAAACACTAAGCACAATTTCAATAATCTAACACCGTTTCAAGGTGTTTTCAGGAAGCATTTTCCGAGACTTTTTTCGTAGAATATATCATAAAAGAGAAAAGTAAGATACACCATGCTAAGATTAATTCAAATCTAATTAATTTTCTTCAAAATTTGTTTATACTGAGAAACCATTTACCATTTATAACTTGTTTGCTTTTGAGAGCCACAACATATGTCATAATGTTGAGTAAAAACCAAGTTTAGACGCATTTTAATAACAGTTTTACTCAAAGTAGATTGCTATCGAATGTTTACATCATTTTCAGTTCGACAAAAAAAAGTGAAATAATAGGTAACATAATATATCAGTAAAATAGTAGGATTATAAATCACACTTGCATTACTTGTCAAGATAACAAGGGATAATTTGCCCCGTTGCCAAGAACAGCGATAGCAGCCGTGCAAGCTCTAGAAAAGGCAGGGATTTTCTTTGTTTAATAGTCTAGAGACTTTCTAACAAAGTTAGGCATAACGGTGATGCAAAACAAGAAAATGTAGTAAAAATTCTCTTGTTAAATAACTTTAAGAACCTGATTTCAACTAAGCGCATGGGAAGTTTCAATGACAAAGAGACACGATAAAGATTAGGCACACCATCTGCCTGCCTATTAATAACAAAAACAGTTTGCAATGTTTTCCAGTAGAAAAAATTTAAACAGGCTGCGCCCAAGGTTTTGAGCCCCTTAGGCAAATTTGTGTTAAGCGTTTATACCGCAAATCTAATCCAACTCCTATTGTCATTCCCGTTTAGTTTTTCAGACCTAGGTTAAAAGTGTGTTCAATTCTCTGTGAAGCGAGTCCTTTATTTATTTATTATATCTAAAGAGATTGTTAGGGCAGCTTACAAACTAAGATGCCAAAAAACGCCCGGATATTTCTTTTTTTTGTTCAAAATCAGTCTATACAGAATACCTTCTATGATTTGCATTTATTGAAAAATGTTTATTTGCGTTTTCCAAACAAAACCACCTGAAAAGAAAAGACACTAATCAACCTTTTATCAATGAAAAGACAAGCGCCAAAACACCTCGTAGCATTTACAGCCCGAGTAATTTTAGGGTTTAACATGGATAAAAACTTCCTTATTGAGTATCGGCTGCAAATTCATAAATACTTCTGTCTGTCCTGCTTTTCTATTAACAACTTTGTTTTCTAGTAGAAGAAAAGGAAAGGGCGCTTAGAATGTAACGTCTTCGTTTGCCTCTCCATAGTTCAAGCTGGTTGGTTTTTTCTCTTTCAAGACAGCAAAACTTTTCTAATCTCTAAAAATACAACTATCATAAATATCTTAATTAAGGGTTTTTGGCTTTGGAAAAGAACTGAAGTTTTTGTTGGCTCAGGACTGCTACGACAAAACAATTTTAACCAGTAGTAAGCGAACTCCGAAGGGAAAAGACAAATCGTAGCTCCTTTACAACACCAGCAACTTAATCGAGAAAAATTTGGTAGCGCCGTCAAGAGGTTACTATAGCCAAATAGCGAGGGGGAAATTCAAAACAGAGGTTTACAAAATCAAAATTGCCTGTACAATGAATGCCGGTTTGCTCATCACAAAACCAAAGGCATACAGAAGCTGTGCTCAGGCTCCCTCTCGGTTTACTCCAGAGGTACAGGCTAAAATCAATATCACGCCAAAGTCAGTTGTACTCTCGATCCGTTTTTTTTTCGTCCCGAGTGTGGCTTTGAAAAGTGTTTCTCTTAATGATGTTCGACGTTTTTTTGCCAAAGGTGGGAAAATAACTAACGTAAAGGAACCGAATTGAGGTTTCAGCAATTATTTGAGAAATTTAGGAGGTAAATCGGAAACTTTTGTTTACCTTTTTTGGCTGAACAGGCATGAAAAATGTTTCAGAAAAAGATGGCGGCTCTGTTTTCAATCGATGAATGGCATCGTTCTGTGCATGGGCTGTGCACACCTGTACACATGGGCGGGCTTGACTCAGTGGGGGTATTATTTCGTTTAGAAGGGTAGGTGGGTTAACACTGGCTAGGAATTGAACATTGAGTTTTACGAAACAGAGTGTAATGTTTTGGCGTTGGAATTGAACTGCACAGCTGAACCGAATCTGAATCTAAAAATGTAGAATTTGATGAAAAAGGTTGAGTACTATTATCGTAGAGGGATTGAATACAACCGATTTGATCCCACGAAACACTTGTTCGAAGTTTCTTACGACCTGTACAGGAGTCCAGCCTATAACTCTTTCCTTCTCGAATGAAGGAATTACCGTACAAATCTTTATAATAATTAAGGGTTTAACTAAAGTTTGTTTGTTGCTTTAGACAAAAGCATCTTTATTTCCTATCACAAAAATAAAATTTGAGACCAGTCAAAGGTGTCACCCTCATGACCATTTTATCCACTTTTATTCCGATTGTTTTTTGCAAAAACACTCCTCAATTACTAGAAACCAAATGTTAGGCTGCTATTTAAACTTTTATCTATATACAACTATGTATACAGGCGTTTGAAATGCATTTTTTTTATAGTTCTTATGATAAGAGTAAAATATACTGAATTATTTCAGTGATAACAGTAACAACAACAATAAGAGAAAAAATGGTCAAAAGCTTTGTGCTTGGTGGCCCGCGTTAGTGTTTGATGACTGAAGTAAACGTTAATTAGTGAGTTTCTCCAATTACTGGTTCAGTTTGGTAGAGAGCCGTCGTGTTCTATCATTGATATTAATATTACTGAGATGCTTCGCTCGGACGTCAGCTCTGCAACAGAACAGGAAACAAACTTAACAAATTGTCACCCAACTCGTTATAGCATAAAGTGTGCTAACAATATGCTCTTGATGGCTTTATACACATGTCTCAAGTGCTACAATTTGGAGGGATCCAACGATCCATTCTCAGTATGCATAAAGGTCGAATCTGGAGGACTCTCTCGATTATATAATTAAGTTGTCTCGCAAACACTTGTTAAACAGGTCGTTCCTCATGTTACCATACTTATCCATAGGTTCAGTACTAGTTGTTCTGAATTATTCATTATCACTTTGCATAAAACTAATAAAGTTTGCAATGTTCGAACTAATAAACCAAGACTTGATTGGGGCGGCAGAGTGCGAACAAGATCCTTGAAAGGCCGTCAACCAAAACAAGGACAGCTCGCAGATCCAAAAATAATTCTCGACAAACTTCAGAAATATTTATTTCAACGGTTTACGTAGGTACGTATCGTCATTTAGTGCATCATTTGAAACTGTTGATCAGTTATTAAATCAATGCAACTTACTTAAATTAAAAATTTGGAAATCTTGAAGATGAAACGCGAACTAGAGTTGGGTTGATTTTAGAGTTTTAGAGTTTCACTCGTGCCGTTTGTTTTGAAGAAAGAGAAATTATTTCAATTGTTTAAGACAACTTGTTCAATGTCTGAAAAAGTAAGAAAAAACTGAATTATGTTAATCTGGTAAAACGATAATTTTAGTTTAAGTATCATTGCTAAAATTGAAATATTGCAAAGGGGAACTAACCTTTCAACTTGCCATGAAGCTGTATTTACTAACATGGACACATCTAGAAAAATAGGACATTTTAACTGGAACTGAAACTTAACGCAACTTTGACTGATTAGACAAAGAAAAGCTTGAAAAAAATTGGATTTTTGAACGAAACTGTCGAAAGAAAATTTTAATCGAAACTTACAATTTGTAAAATGAATTTAACATACTGCCACTGAAGGATTTAGTCAAGCCAATTTTTCGCTCATAAATTGAACAAAGCTAGGTCTCGAAATTTCATTTTTAGTTTAAACAAATTAGGAAACTTAAAGTAAAAAAAAAGTCAAAGCTAGTCTCAGCTGTTCAAACAAAGCTAAAAGGAATAATTTTAAAATCATTATCTAGATGTTCAAAAGGTGTTTCAGAGCGCTCCCCACACAAATTCGTGGGAGCAGAGAAACCCCTTATTTAGGTCAGTTCGCTATAGTTTTCTTCTAACAAGTTGATTAGAGCACCGGCGCTCAGAATCACTAAATGTTAAACCGATTTTGCTCTACAACGTTTGCCAACTTCTTGATTCTCCTCACAGTGTCGAGTATCCTTGTATACATTTTACAAGGTCTAAATATTTTTGTAGGCCGTATAAGAAATCTCACAACTGAGGAAAGAGAATATATATCCGAAAACGTTTTTGTCAATTTTTAAACAAAGATTTTTAATTTTAGGCCCGAAAGGCACTTTCAAATCCGAAGTGGCCTCCTAACAGTATCAAGAAGAAATTGAATTAATAAGTTTTGAGAAAACGGAATTTGATCATCCACGACAAGTTTTCTAAGAAGAACTTTAAAATCTCCCAAAGGCTTTGTACAAATATCATAGATAGTAGATTTGAGAATTTACAAACCCATCATTGGACCCCATTAGGAGTGAAAGGATCAATGAATGTTGAACTGCATGAAAAGCAAAAAGTTATTAGGGGGAGGGGGGGGGGGCACATTGGAAATTCGAAAAGTTCGTGAAATGGACAAACATCAATTATCAAGTTTGATGAGCTCTGCGTTGTATTGAGTACAATAATTCATAAATTCCCGGCGCGGATCAAAACATCTAGGGAAAGAGTGGCCAGCCATGTACTTTAAGTTTGCCACAATCAGTGACCGCAGAACATATGTATCGAGGGGCTAAGCTCGTGTATAGCGCGAGCAAATGAGCGGCAAAGGCGAGAAATACAGGAAATGCGATATTCTTATCAGTTTAAGCAAGTTTTTGTCATTTTTTTTCATCGCCAATTTCCGTTTTCTTCGGCAAAACCATTGGTTGGACTAAAGCCCACCCTGATCAGTACAACAACAACATAACAGCATCTTTTAAAGATTTACATGGAGATTACCCTTTCTTATTAAGAAAAAGTTGAACTCACATCTCAAAAATCAAAGTATACGTTTAGGGTACATGGAATTTTCAAGCTGTTGCGTAGCGGTTTTATGAGCAGAACCAGCTTCTTGTTAACGATTGAAAAAAAACATCACAGATCAGTGTTTTTATTTATTTAGTAGAATAAATAAAAACGGATTTCAGTTATTGCCTTCTTTTAAATGCACACAACTCGATGGGAGTATCTGGGCCTTTATTGCATACAGACCGAAGCGACTCCCCCCTGAGGGGGTGTTAAAGGAAGAAAAAATAAAAATTATAGTAATAATAACAATAATAAGACGGATGTTCGCGTTACAGCTCTAGCAGTTTTGATGTTGTTAATATCTTCTACTGTACACGTCGTGCAATTATATCTGAACATACTGGGCTTACTGGTATTTCCGGTTACGTAATTATCTCCTATGGTATTTAACCGTGATAAACAGGGTCTATCACCCACTTAATAAGTGATTGTAAAGACTATATTGCTACATTTTGCCCATATATGCCCATTATAAAAGTTATTTGTTCCACTAAAACGGGGGGCCGCGGCCCGACCGGCCCTCCCATAAATCCGCGCCTGAAATCTGAATCAATTTCTAATCGAAAGCTGCTTCAATGTTAGTCAGAAAATAATTGGGGGGCCTCCCCCCCCCAACCAAAATTATTGGGGGGTAGTGTTCCCCCCGGCCCCTGGCTCCGCCGCCCATGGAGCCGTAATCGGACAAAGTTTACAGTGACACAAACACAGAGCAGCCAAGTTCTACAAAATTATTAGTAGGTGCTAAAGCTCCTAGTTCACCGAACTGGAAGGAAACATGTATGGCTTTGGTTTTCTCCAAAATTGTGCGAAACACCAGAAGATGTTTAAGCTTTGTGAGGAACTCGGAAACCTAAATTTATCTTTAAGAAGAGCTTGTATCCACAAATGTCAACATGCACAGGATACCTAAACAGAGTGTAATAAGTATAGACAGTAGTGGGGCTAGGCGCCAAAATGCTCTTAATCTGTAACTGCGGACAGGAAATCATAAGATGCGTCCAACGACGAACCCCAAGCTCTTTGTGTACTTTTGCCAGCCAAAAAGTATAGGTACCATAACGCATGCACTTTAACTTTGTGTGATTTAATTTTTATGCTCTCCATAAATATCTTTGCAAGAGTATATAACAGTGTACATTACTGCATCTTATTTATCGCTAAGCTAAGAACCCAACATTAAATTCAAGAAAGCATGGCAACTTTCGCCTGTTCGCCTTGGGGTTGCTAACGTTCGCCATATTAAATAAAGTGTTTTTTTGGGTTGAGAGCAAAAGCATCGGCCACCTTAATTTACATATAGCAATTTGGAAAAAACAACTTGATACAAAAGCTATTGAAATTCTTTGTGGTGCTAATAGACAATAAAATGCTTGACAGCAAGCATTTCTAAAAGTTCAAAGAGCTTCCGACCCCGGTTCGGCTTGACTAGCCGATACTTAATTTATTTGCTATATTGATGAAAATAAAGTGTCAAGTATTTCTAGCTCAAGTCGAACGCGAACAGGGGATTGAAAGGACCATAAAAGTTCGTTGGAAAGTTCAAGTGTTAAAACAGTGTACAGCCTACCCAGTCATTTTCATTCGTTTAGAGTATATAATGGAGTCGCCCTTTTAATTACACTGTCGCTTTAATTAGAATCTGGAAACAGAATTTGTTTTCGAAACCCAGGTTGCAAAGTGACGAGAATAACATCATGAAGTGGTTTGTGAAGTGCGTTGCTTTTGTAGCCGCTCTCGCCCTGGACGCCATACCTGCCAGAAGCCAAACAGATCCCGCTCCAGGTAAATCTTTCTGCCTCTCATTCCTAAACCTTATCCAGCTGGCAAAACCCGGATGTTTAAATTGAATAAGTAGTTAAAACCCTTTAAAATGACCTCTTTTAAATTCGCTTATCTTGAGAAGAAAAAACATAACTCAAGAATCGTGCTGAATCTGAACCTTATAAAGCATATTGTTATAACAACTAGCCCGAGAAAAGAAACATCGTTCAATAAATCCAAGTTTTGGACAAAGAAACAACGCCTTCAACTTGTACAACAATATTTCGACTTTATTTCAAGTCATAGTCATGTTGAAAATTATTTACAAGCGCAGTTAGTATTTATATTTTCGTCTAAGAATAGCTCTGATGTATTTAAAACTGTCAGATCAACATGGCTTTTATAAAGCATAATTTCGTCAGTTTTGAAAAGTAGAAACGATCCGTGTTGTTCATTCTTGTTCTTGAAGAAGTAGTCAAACGTACAAAGCTATCGTCCCTTCTGCTTGGTTTGGAGAATACTTATATAGATAATTATGCAATTAGGGGTACCAATTTCCAAAAATATCTTAGAAGCTGAAAATGCTAAGAAGTTTGATTGCATTGTTGTTTGTTGTGTCAGGAGTAATTTGCGTATCCATGAAAATATCGATGAATAGATTTTTACAGGTACTGTACATGTATATAAATATTGCTTGTTTATAAACGTAGAAAACAATTAGATTATACAACTACACACAAAAGAGACTCCAGGTAATCCATAGCTCCCTCGCAGCAAACACAGAATTCGCTGAAATCACTCTTGAGGGTAGATATGATATCATCCAGACAGTACAAAATAGTTTTGTTGTTTGATTGATTTGTCAAATCATGTCAAAAAATTTACATTCTGCTTGTTCGTCACAAACACACATCCGTTAAGCCAATTTTACGGCAAAATGCCGAATTTTAAAAAAGGTCGTATATGATGCATTTTCGTCGCAGTGCACACGTCTATCCCGCATTCGTTAAACGTTTCTTTTTAGATAGTCTCAATCGCAACACGAAAATGAAGAGCCGCAGTTTGATCATTCAGCTCGTGAGCTGTGCTGCTCCCGAAACTAAAGAAGGGAGCGCAGATCATCGATCTTAATATCTTACTGAGCAAATACGAATCATGTTTGTGTAGGAGAAACTTATTTATTTTTTCTAGTCTTGAAAAGTAGAAATGTTGAAAAAATTTATCCTAAAAAGAAACAACAACAGAAGTAACTCAAATTGTTTTTTTCTAGCTGTTATAAGCTGTCAAGTACTAACTCGTTTCGCTTGTCTTGAAAAGAACGACAATTTTCTTAAAGCTTGGCTTTTTGCTGCTTAACAAAAAAACGTCTACGACAATCCTTTCAAGGGTTAGCGACAGTAGCTCGAAAAACATCATCACAGTAGACTCTACATGTTTATTGGGAACGGAATGTAAATGTTGAATTTAGTGTACGGGTGTTACAGTACAGTGCTATAAAATGATACATGCATTAAACTGTTGCTACTGAATCAATTTTATTGTAGAATGTCTGAATAAATGTTGAGTGAATGGTTAACGTACTAAAGTCCCTAAACTCTAACAAGGATGAAACTGGGCATACAAGTACCACAAAAAGCACTTACAAGTTAGTATCCTGTGTAGCGATTGTTTCTTGGGGGAGAGACAAAGCGCCAATCGAGCGAGCCGCCTTGTTGAACGTGTGAGCAAAAAAGGGCTTGGATTCTCCTTCCCAGGCTTTTCTTTCGCTTACACCTTCAACAAGGCAGCGCTTGGTCTCAGTCTCCCCTGAGAAACAGCCACTATACAGATAGAAGTGCAGCAGTTACAAAAGTAAAAAACACGCTGCTGGGAATGCAATAGAGGCTCCGTTTTGTTGTCCGGGAGCCCTTATCTTCAAGGTTGAAAGATGCTGATTGATGGGTACAATATAAGTTTCTACTACTCAGAGCTGCCAAGTTTGTGAAAAAAAATTGTTTAAAACTTTCGCAACTGAAAGCAACATGTACCAAAGTCCAATTGACAAATACATTTTAAAATTTTCAACCGTTGCATACTTTTCTTGTTGCAGATTTCTTGCTTTATTATCGGGATCAGAATATTAGTCTCCGCCGTTTGTCCAGTCAAATGGGTCGCCTGGTTCCTGAGACCTTTTATTTTACGGTGGAACAATGCAACCCTGACAGTTGCCGTGATAGATGTGGCAGGAATGAGAGGGAAATCATTTTAGATTGCTACTGTGATCAGGACTGTGTCAGGCTGGGCGACTGTTGTTATGATTTCTATCTCAGGTATACTTCCGGTCCCTTGGTGCAAAATTATGTATAAATGAACTCCATCTATTCACTATGGCTACACTACCAAGGGCTGGAAAAAAGAGGTGGGGTTGGCGCAATATCTTAAGAGTATACTAAGTTTCTTCGCCTATAGGATGGATATCTAAAGAAATAAGTTTAAGAAAAATGACTGAACTGAAACTAGATGCCATTTGGCAGAATTTTTGAAGGGACTTTTACTTTAAGGAGAACTTAATTCAATAAATGGCTAACTTGAAAATGGAAATTATATTAAGTGTGATTTTTAAGTTCCTTTTTCCTTCTTTTTGGTCGACGTGAAATGCCGGGTAATAGCTGGGTTTTCCACGAGTTTTCTTGTAAGACACCAAAACGCCTGTCAGCGGTCGTTTCTGACGTCATGGGGAGAATGTTTACAATGTTCAAAGTTTTCTGTGTACAATTCGAACAAGTTGCACAAGGTTTGTGTCTTTTTCAAAACGATGAATAAATTTCAGCTCTAGGGTTCGCTTTAGCCCGCCGAATGTGCTTTGCTTAATAATCCAGACCCCTGACGTCATAAACAACCGCTGGCAGGCGTTTTTGAGCCGTCGTACAAGAAACGAAAAGCCGACTTAGATTTTCATTCTTGTTGTGAACATAGTTACTCAAAACGAAAAGACTTAATATTTCTATTTCTAACTATGTTAAAAGATTTGATACTTGTGAGAAAGAACACTTGGCTTTCTTACCCTCTTTAAACGTAGCCTGCACAAAAGTTTTGTACATTTTGGCAAAACTTCGATCGAGTCTTCCCCAAGCCAGATTCTAAACGGTATGCCTTAAACACTGTCGTCTGCACCGCCGTCACAAACATTTTTCTTTCGCTTTGGTTTCTGAAGGCAAAAAACAGTTTGTAAACAAACTTCGAGCTACGAACAAGGGGCAAGCCGAAAACGTCAAAGTAGTAATGCCCCTATTTATGATGGTTCTCAAAAAGGAATACAACGTGACTGAAGTGGCTGCGGAATCGAAGCAACTACCGCGCTCTGCAGTTTTTAAATTGTTCATCGTAAAAGAATTGAATATCTTCATTATGTGTGTGTGTTAATTTAAAGCCTCTTGAATACGATTTTCATTAGAAACTATAATATATTCAGCGAGCTAAGTAACGTAGTAATGTTGTTTAAGTAATGTTGCCAAGATACTTAGTCAATCCCTGGAATCTTTTTCATATCCACTCTTCCCCATTCTCTACGTCCTTGACCGTTCTTGTTTATAGTCTGCAAGATACAGGACAACAGTCTAAGCAAGACATGCTCGAATCTTTGTTACCTTTTTATGTTTAAACTAATATTTTAATTTGGAATGGCATAGGTGCGGAAGCTCATCTACCAACACTGTCAAACCTGAAGTAGAGAGGTGCATTAATACAAGCACAACTACTCATGGCTACTTAATGGTAGACAAATGCCCAAAGGGGAACAAGAATGAGAGGATGGCTCGATTGTGCGAGCACTCAAACAAGACGGATACTTTTTTTTCGTTGCCAGTTTCTGATTTGCAGACAAACCGACACTACACAAACGGATTTTGCGCAATTTGTAACAAAATCACAAACTTTACTTACTGGAAATTTCATGCCGAAGAGTGCAACAGTTATTACTTGTACAAGTTTCGCAATAAAACAACACTTATGGACTCAATTAAACGCTACTGTAAAAGCTATAGTTACCAGCCTCCCGGTGACGCTTTGGATCGATCAAGAAAATGTATTGTTCAAAATAACAAGTGTTCCTCCGACTACCTACAACCGGAAAGCAACGCCTCGGTATTAAATACTGAACTTTGTCAAGGTTACTCCTTTTCTTCTTGTCTCTCACGAAATCCTCATTGTGCCTTATGTCTGGGAGAGACTGATATGTCATTTGAATGCAGTTGTATGGGAAACGTGAATATTAAGCCTTCCAGCCTATCAGTGCTTTTTGACTTTTCTTCTTCCGGCAGTTATACAGCGGAACTAAAAGGGAAAGATGCGAGCAGCAACGGGGATGGTACCTTGAAAATAACAACCCCCGCGTGCCAACCAAACCACGTGTTTGACCCGTTTATAGGAAAATGTAGATTAATGATGTCAAAACAAGAAGAGTCATCATCATCTGGAAGTTATTTCTTAAACAAGACTGATTGTCAGTTACTGTTGCTATTCAATCATTCAAGTGTGATGCCTCTAACCAACGGCAGCATTTTCGTTCAGCAGCATAAAAAGACTTACAACAAAACACAATATTACAAAGAAAATAGCAGTTACGTGGTGTGTCTGTCAGCCTCTGGATCAGTGACGTTGGTGAGAGCAGGCAAGATAGATGTGAGCACGCTGGAGATGATTACATATTGTGGCTGCAGCCTATCGATATTGGGGTTAATCGTTCTTTTTGGAGTTTATACGTGGTTCAGAAAGCTTCGAAACCTGCCCGGTAAAGTGATCATGTGTTTGTCGGGAGCCCTGCTGGTATATCAGGTGTTTTTCTTTCTCACTGGTATGACTGGCAACCCAAAGCTCTGCACTGCCGTGGCCATCGTTCTTCATTATTCCTTGATGGCATCCTTTGCCTGGATGAGTGTTATGGCTTTTGATGTGGCAAAAACATTCAACTCAAAAGGTAAACACGTTGCCTGATGATAGCTTTTCCTAGGTAGGTTTTCATTACTTGTGATGGGTAAAAAAACATTCGTCTCAAAAGAAAAATCCAATAAGATGTTATTATTATTAACATTATTATTGTTATTATTTTGCAATGATTGTTCCAAGTAAGTATAAGCTTTAATGACTACTCCTTAATTTCAGAGAGTGCATACCCTGTAGAATGCGTTTTCATTAAAAAGCCAAAAGAGATTCACCGCATTTGTCGTTCACACACAGGATAATGTTGACACGAATATGAATCAGAGTGAGTGCACAATCTAATCATCACTTGTTGTAATGTAGGTACTCCAAGTGCACGATCAGGATTGGGGAGCAACAAAACATTTCACAAGTACTGTTGCCTGGGATGGGGCTTGCCTTTTGGGCTCGTTTCTGTGTGTGTGATCCTTGATAAGACAAAGGCACAATTGATAGGTTACGGTGAGTCAATCTTAACTCTGATTGAAGCTCAAAGTCAAAACCGTCTTTTTGTAACTCATTTGCTTCTTCTCTTTACCGTGCGATTTGTTGACAGAAATAATGTTTAAAGTTCTTTCTCTTGAGGTTGAAGTTTAAAAACAATTTTAATAGGAAATTTCAAATGCCTTTAAGAAGAATTTTGAATGAGTTTGTTTAAATTTTGTAAGTTTCCTGGAAAAACGGAAACGGCTTGTACATGCCCAGGGTCCGGTTGTACGAAGTCGGGATAAGCTATCTGTCAGATAAGAGCTTTCTATTTTCAGTAATAAAACTATAAGAAAAGTTGTTTGAAACCATTCACCGATTAGTTTAGGTAGGTCTTTCACTCGCTTAACTGCCAGCGATAAAGAAATCAACAAATAGGCAACAATCTTGGAATGTCAGTGGATCTAGCGTTTGTCCAGGATAGCTTTTGTCAAGCGAATCTAGCGTTTGTCCAGGATAGCTTTTGTCAAGCGGATCTAGCGTTTGTCCAGGATAGCGTTTGTCCAGGATTGCTTTTGTCAAGCGGATCTAGCGTTTGTCCAGGATGGTTTGGTCCAGGATAGCTTTTGTCAAGCGGATAGCGTTTGTCCAGGATAGCTTTTGTCAAGCGGATCTAGCGTTTGTCTAGGATAGCTTCTGTCAAGCGGATCTAGCGTTTGTCCAGGATAGCGTTTGTCCAGGATTGCTTTTGTCAAGTGGATCTAGCGTTTGTCCAGGATAGCTTGGTCCAGGATAGTTTTTGTCAAGCGGATAGCGTTTGTCCAGGATTGCTTTTGTCAAGCGGATCTAGCGTTTGTCCAGGATAGCTTTTGTCAGCGGATCTAGCGTTTGTCCAGGATAACTTTTGTCAAGCGGATCTAGCGTTTATCCAGGATAGCTTTTGTCAAGCGGATCTAGCGTTTGTCCAGGATAGCTTTGGTCAAGCGGATCTAGCGTTTGTCCAGGATAGCTTTTGTCAAGCGGATCTAGCGTTTGTCCAGGATAGCTTTTGTCAAGCGGATCTAGCGTTTGTCCAGGCTTCGTACAACTGGGCCCAGGCTGGTACATTCCAACATTTAGTTACAGTTCTTAGTCATTCTCGTTGCCTCAAGGAACTTATGTAAACCTTAATACTGAATTTTGGCGCAACTAGAAAAAATTGATTTATTTGTAAAGGCTTATTTTCAATTTTGCTGCATCAATGATTAGGTTCTGGAGGTATCTGTTGGATTGGAAACAAGAAAGCTCTTCTCTTTGCTTTTGGCGTTCCCGTTGCCTTTCTCCTTGTTTTCAACATCATCTCTGTTACTCTAACGGTGGTTGCAATTAAACGAGTGCGTAAGGTATGTTATGATAATCTTCAAATAAAGTAATTTTTCTCTGACGCTACTTTTGGGTAAATAGAATAGTTAGCGCTACTGTCGTAACTATAAGGAATTATTCTATAGGCGGATTTCAGCTGACATAATGCCTACAAACACCTTTGAGAAACAGAGAAACCTTTGTCTTCAGGACTAACCAAAAATCAGTTGACTTACTAATAACAACTGAAATCCTCCTATTGGGAACTCTCCCAAGTCCCCCCTCCATGAAACAAATTCACTTGATAACGTCAGCTAAACCAACAGGATTCCTGTGTCAGCCGTAATCAGTTTCTAGATACATGTACAACTCTTATCGTGTAAAGCATCATGAAAGGGATTGGTCAATAGTTAACATATAACCATCGTCTTTGGCTGCTGTTGTTGGGCGACTTTGTTAGACAAAGTCAACACGTTTATACTTCCTTGACTTTGAAAGAATTCAATTTACAGTAGAAGTAAACAGTGTTGTAACTAATAATAGTTAATTAAATTACAAGTTGTTTACAAACGGAGGGCGTGGAGCAGTGATAAGATCTCTGCGTCCCAATCCAGAGGTTCCTAGTTTGATCTTCGGCCTGCTCGAGGGTTGAATAATTGAATGACTTTCTTTCCCGCTTAAGGCCACTCAGCTTTACAACTCTCCGGGGTCGGTAAAATGAGTACCTGCGTGTGCATTTATATAGCGCCCTTTCCGTGTACATGCTCAATGGCACTTTACTATACATTAACAGAACGTTTGAAATTCTGTTTTTAGGCAACCAAGAATTTGCCGAGCAAGAGCCATCAAAACCATCTGTTCTGCCTGAGCTTAAAGCTAGCTGTAATTCTTGGGCTGACGTGGGGGCTGGGACTAGCTGCGTCTTTTAAGGAAACGACGTTTCTTTTATACCCGTTTGTCTTCTTGAACAGTTTACAAGGTTTATTATTATCGTGTTTTACTTGTTAGCAATGTCGACAAAGTGTTATTCTGCCGCGAGGAAGAGTGGGGGTTTGGGGGAAAGGGGGCTGGGTACTATTCCTGCTCGGACATTTACACGAGTCTTCTAACTTTACTCAAACATCTTAAAGGAATCCTCCATTGTATAACGTTATTGGTCTTAAAGGAATCCTCCATTGTATAACATTATTGGTCTTAAAGGAATCTTCCATAGTATAACATTATTGGTCTTAAAGGAATCCTCCATTGTATAACATTATTGGTCTTAAAGGAATCCTCCATTGTATAACATTATTGGTCTTAAAGGAATCCTCCATTGTATAAC
>JAOBAT010058466.1:0-26528 GCA_026413305.1 Hydrozoanthus tunicans | reverse complement strand
AACAGATAGGGTGCCGTAACAGCTAGAAACTTTCGACAGAATGTCTTCGTTCCACTTGAGGTGTTCCTGCAACACTGAAGACAAAAACATCACTGAAGCGAGTAGTTTTCGGAGATCCCTCTGGGAACAAAAAGGCGCGGCGGCAGGTACAGATGCGAAGTGGCTAGATAAGGTTAGGCGGGCAATCAATAACCTAGTCCCAGTCCCCCAGCAGGAGAACTTCCAACTGAGTCAAGACCAATGCGCAAATGTTATCAAGAAAAAGAGGAATTGGAGCGCACCTGGACCGGATTGCTTAGCGAATTATTGGTGGAAGAGAGCATCGTGTCTTCACAACGGTGTGGCAATCAGTTTCGAGATAATCGGTCGTGGAGCCAAGCCAGGCGAGTTCTCTAGTGAGAACCAAAGGCCTATAACTTGCCTGAACACCCAATACAAGTGGTTCACGGCGTGCTTACTTGATCCTATGGACCAGCACTTAAACAGACCCGGGCTATTAGAGGGAGAACAAAGGGGGGCCAAGGAGAAATGCTCGGGGACAATGGACAATTTGCTGATAGATAGAGTGGTTTGCCAAGACAGCCGGGATGGAAAAAGGAACCTAAGCATGGCCTGGATCGATGTGAAAAAAGGTTTTGATTCAGTAAGTCATGATGGGCTACTTGAAATGACCGAGCTCCACAAATTCCCATCATGGTTATGTAAGACCATCAAGAGACTGTGCGAGAGCTGTAACACACGCATAACGAACACAACAGAGCAAAGACGCGAGACTTCGGATTTGTTACACTTTAACAAAGGTCTTCACCAAGGAGACGCCTTGTGCCCGAGACTCTTCACGCTATGCTTAAACCCTATAGCGTGGATGTTGAAGGCCTAAGAAGGGTATAAGCTGTCAAAGCCTATCAATTGCAAGGTCACTCACTTGCTTTACATTGATGAGTAATTGAGTAATTTTGCTCGAGATGAGTTGCCATGGATCGATAACCGCACGCAGAAGAAGCAAGAGAAGATCGACAAGTATAGCCCACTTCGCTGGGTGCTACGAAAGCAGTACCCAAACTTTGAGATCTAGCAGTGTAACATCATAGCAGATGTCTCAGGGGGTTACTCAGAAGACACGGCTAAGGTTGATCGCGAAGTGCTGGGGGCTAGGAGAGCGGACCATGTCTTAATCCGCATGCAGAAGGCAGCTCTCTCTGGCACATTACGCATTGCAAGAATGTTTAAAGTTCAAGTGAAATAGACGGAACATACATGTCAGAGTAATTCCTCAGTTGAATATTGTATAACGTAGTTTATGTTTATGTTTTATGGTTTAACATATTTAATATAGGTTTTAGGGACAGGATCAAAAAACGGCATGCATGCGCACTAGCAAAATAGTCACACAAAGAAAGTGTGATGGCCGGGAAAAAGGCTTGCAAGCCAGCGTCTTTAAGGGCTTTTGATTTCTTTATTTGACAGGCGATTTTCCTTACTTGCCGAACTTAGTAACTAGTATTCTTCCTTAATCGATACCACTGCTTAGATTCTGTCCATGGTTTATTGGTATTGTGTGCACGTCTCTTGTTTACACTCAACAACTAAGTCGTTTCGAGTGTTTCTGTTAAGCGTCAATGTTAAAATGGTTAAACCGGGGTGCATCTTTGAGTCGTTTCTTAAGACACGTGATTTCTTTCGGAGTTCGTTTAATATATTTAATTGAGGTTCCGCAAGGGTTTGTCACGCACTATGCGCCAAACTCTTCTTTAATTTACTGGAGGCATCCTGCCGTTTGTACTGCCATAAAAATGATAATAATAATGATAATGATAATAATAATAATAATAATAATAATGTAAGGTAATGTAATGGCGGCAAGTAGAGTGGTTGTGATTTTTTGCTCCAACTAAAAAGTTGCACCAAACGAAAGCAAGCCAAGTCCAGAGTATTAAGCGCCTCCAGAAAGCATTAATAGATGCTTAGCTACGTGTTTGAGAACGATCAAGCAAGAAAGTGTCTTTGGACGGGGAATATTTTGAAGTTATTTATTTCATCGAGTTAAGTTTGAGAGTGGTTCAAAATGGCGGCAATTACGCTATCACACACTGAAAGAACTACTACAGGAAGGTTGAAATGGTCAGAAGAAATGTGTCAGAATCTCTTGGAGTGTAAATGGAAGGCTGTTGAGTTGACTAAGTCCGAAGACCCGCCGCGTACAGAGAACGGAAGAAAGAAAGGCTATATGTGTCTAATGAAAGAAATCTGGGATAGCTTGGGGTACGAAAACCTTGGGTTGACAGCACAAAATATGCGCGATCGAGCCGCTCACCTAGAGAAAACCCTTGGTAATGTTACAGGAACTATGTCTACTCAAATAGGAGCAAAGGATATGGACGCAGGGACAGAAAGAAGAGAGGGACTTATCGAAAATAGAGATCAGAGTAATTTATTCACATTTGAGCAAGACCAAGTTGACGAGAGTAATCAAGTGGCAGCGGATTTGCATATTACGGAATGTGTGTGAATGAAATGGAAAGCACATTGTTTGACTCGGCTGATCGAATTCTATTGTCAGTCGGAAACACCATTGGTGATTTCACGGGTCGTAAATTGGACACTAGAACAAAGGAGAAACCAACAGCGAGTGAGTTGAAGCCCATAAACACAGTAATAGGAGTGCGGACAACAACAAGTATCCCCAGAGGAGAAACCGTTTGAGTATTTATGGCTCGTTAACTATGTATTGTACTCAGTAGTGGCGGCTTTTATGTTATTAAAAGGCTGGAAGAAAGAAACACCTGGGAATTCAAATTACGCGCGAAACAAACCAATGGCACAATGGAAACTTGAGTATGAGGAGAAAGTGGCGGCGACAAGGAAGAAAATATCCATCGCGAAAGCGGAAGTGGAGAGGCTACAAGAGAACCGGAAGTTGACGAAAAAAGGACGACGGAACAGAGATTTATTGAAAAAGGAATGCAGAAATCTTACAGTAGCAGAGTTGATTAATTATATGGAGAGGAATAAGGCTGTGTTACGAAAACGCCCCGTGTACAAGAGTCATACTGTGGTTGCTCAAGGGAACACTGAGTTGTTTGAGAATATCGAAGAAGCGAGTGGGTTTTGGAAAGAGTTATGGGAAACGGAAGGGACAGGTGATAAGTGTGCGACTTGGCTGGAGAGCATGAAGGAAGTTATAAGTGGGCGTGTCCCACTACCAACCGAGGGAGAATGGGTTCTAGATGCAAATGAGGCGGTAAAGAAAGTGCGGGAGAAACGAAACTGGAGTGCGCCAGGACCAGATAGGCTAGCTAATTATTGGTGGAAGCGCGCCGAGTCCATTCACCAAGGCGTTGTTCTTAGTTTCAAGTCCATCGCAAAGGTTCCGTGTGAATTTCCAATGTGGTTTACAGGTGGCAAGACATTGTTGATCCCCAAACCGGGTCTGTTTTTAAGTAACAATCAGAGGCCGATTACATGTTTAAACACCCTGTACAAATGGTACACCTCGTGTCTGTTAACACCAATGGATCAGCACCTGGATAAATATGGGTTGATGGAAGCGGAGCAAAGGGAGGGATGCAGCGGGACTATGGACAATTTGCTTATCGATAGGGCGGTAACCCAGGACTGCCATCGCGGGAAGAGAAATCTAAGCATGGCTTGGGTAGACGTCACCAAAGCGTATGACTCCATTGACCACGAGTGGCTTTGTGAGCTGATGAGAGTGCATCGGTTCCCTACCTGGTTGGTGGGAGTAGTTACCAGGCTCTCTAGAGCATGGAACACTAGGATTGTTACTAGAACCAAGTTGGGGCTTGCGATGTCCCACACCATCCTGTTTAGAAGGGGGTTGCCGCAGGGAGAATCTCTGTGCCCGCGACTATTCACACTTTGTCTGAATCCTGTCGCTTGGAATCTGAAGGCCAGTGAAGGGTACAGGATGTCCAAACCAATCACACTGCTGTACATTGACGATTTAAAGATTTTTGCCTCTTCTGCAGCGAAACTCAACACCGTGATGAAATCAACAAGAGTTGCTATGCAAGATATAGGTCTCGAATGGAACCATAAGAAGTGCTCAGTAACGCATATCAAGAGAGGGGCCAAGGTAGAGGATGCTGAGGGATTCAAGGTTGACGAGTCGTCGGTGGTAAAATGTCTAGAAGAGGGGACTCAATACAAGTTTCTAGGTGTATTGGAGAGCGCAAAGCAAGAGGATCAGCTAGCTTTTAAAGTTGCTACAGAGGTGTACCTAAATAGGATGTCAGTCGTGTGGTCGAGCCCGTTATCCGATTTCAATCGTGTTGTGGCTTCAAAATCAGTTTGCACTCCCTGCTCTTAGCTACTTAATGTGGACACAACAACTTCCTATTGCAGAGCTCCAGCGTACTGACCGTGAAGTACGCAAAGTCATTAGCGGGCAGGGGGGCAAACACCCACTGGGCTCAACTGCGCTATGCTACCTCTGGAGAGAATCCGGTGGACGAAGCCTTTGCTTAGTAGAAACCGAGTACAATTCGATCAAGATCAAAGCGGCGCATAAGCTCTATAAGAATAAGGATCCTAGCATAGAAGTAGTAAGAAAGTTTGAAGATCGCTCAGCAATGCTAGGACATAGCTCCATTAGAAAAGAGGCAACAAAGTTCGGTAGAGAACTTGGGGTACAACTCGACTTGGTCTACCTTAACCCAAGATGGTGTACCGAGGAGGGTGAGGAGATCCTAGACACCAAGATAAAGCGAAGCCTGAAATTGGCTCAACTAGAACAGCTAAAGAAGACAGTGGAGAGTCAAGCTTGGCAAGGGAAGCTTGTCGCGTCGAGGTGGAACGACCCGGAACTAAGCAGCGGATACCTTAGCTGGTCGAGTCGTTGGAAGACATGCCCGTCCTACACGATCACAGGTGCCTATGAACTTTATGAGCAGATGCTGCCGACGCTAATCTATCACAGCAAGAAGACAGCAACGGCCACGGCCAGCGAAGTTTCATGCAGATTGTGCGGTAAAGCTCCAGAGTCAGTCGCGCATGTCCTAGCAGGATGCTCTGCGCTGGCACAGAGCAAGTACCTCAAGCAACACAACGCAGCTTTGAAAAATTTGTTCTTTGAAATGACCAATGATGTAAATGTAGTAGACAGTATACCACCATGGTATTCACAAACACAGCCAAAACCTGTCTACGAGACCGAAGATGAACAGGCCTATTGAATGTCCCGGTGTACGCAGATCATGTCATGGTGAAGGCTAATCGGATAGACGCGCGAGTGGTAGATCGTAAGAGGAAGGTTGTCAAGATCGTGGAGATGAGCGGTCAATGGATGGACAACAGGGCTGTAAAAGATTTGGAGAAGACCCAGAGGTACGCAATGCTCAGGCTAGAACTGAAGAGGCAATTTCCAAGGTCACAGGCTCAAACAGCACAACATCATCATGGATGTGCTAGAGGGTACGCCAAAGACGTCGAGGACACTGTCAGATCCTTGACAGAGGCTAGGCAGAAGTCTGTCCTGACAAGTATTTTGCACATAGCTCGTCACTTTAAAATCATGACATAAGAACTGTCAACTGTTAGAGACACTTATCGAGTTCTTTTTTGTTAATATTTTAGATTTTCTATTTCATTAATCTAGTTTTTTTCTTTAGAGATCATCGTCAGTTAGCTCTAGTATTATTTTTTTTTATTTCTCCTTGACCTTTAGGTTACGTGTTAAGCGCCCTATTGGTGTCATAAAGTATAGCACTCATACGTTTTATACTGCTTCATAATAATAATGATAATGAAACTTATATACTTGCAAGTATCAATATAAATTTTCAAATGCATCTTACAAATGTACAAAGTAAAAGCAATAAAACTTTCAATTTACAATGTTAAAAAAATTTAAGCACAAAAGTTTAAGCAAATATTTCAGTTGAGCACTTTTCACGGAAATTATTTTAGCATCATGAATGAAGTAAATACCCGTACACTGACTAGTAAAGGCCAAGGAATTTATATTTAATGCTTACCTTCCTGGTTGGGTTGCCACAAAACTACGTTATTCTTGTAAAAACCCAGCTCAGCGAGGTCGCCTGTTTATCGACTCGCCATATCCAAGGTTGTTAATGGTTAATGGTCGTAGCCTCAACCGATTTTTGGCTAAACTCTCGTTTCCTGTGGTTGACGACTCATGCAGCAGCCAATCACATTGCGCTATAAATGAAAAAAACGCAACGGTTTTAAATGGTTATGGTTCCAATGCTAATGTGACTACTGGTTAGTATCATCAATAAAGCAATTAAAAATCTCTTACTGGATAATAGTTTGAACGTCCAAAACGCGACGGTTAATATCATCGTTGTCATGGCCTCCCACCATGCGAAATAGTTTTAAATCAGTATATAAACCGTCTATTTGCAACAAAATTGTTGTACAAAACAAATCCTTTAACGGAATTAAAACCACTACAAACTTAGCAAAATAGAGCAAAACAAGTCATAGACCACAGGGTACCAAGCGGTACTCGTTCGGCCCAGCGAAAGCAAATACGAGTTATCACATCTTGTTTTGTTAGCGCAAATTCATATTGCAGTCGATCAACAGCCACAGCGCTTTGTTGTTTCTCCTAAGACAGAAAAGTATTCGGCCTTGTTTGATGGGACAAAGTGAAGCTAAAGGGACGTGGAATGAAAAAAAAAACCCACTGTACTCTTCTCCTTTCTACGGTGGCTCAGAAGTGCCATTGCTATTTTTTTTCATTGCGACTTTTGTTGCAACTTTCATTGCGACTTTTGTTCCGACTTTCATTGCGACTTTTGTTCCGACTTTCATTGCGACTTTTGTTGCGACTTTTATTGCGGCTTTAGTTGCAGCTTTTTGTACGCAAGCTCAAACGCCTTATTTTCAAAGAGAGAGAACAAGCGAGTGGAAAACGACAATGACAGAAGCAGTCATTCCCCCTACCTTCCCGTTCAGCAAGCAGCTGGAAGAAACGAGGCAATCGAGAACTATTTCAGACTTGGATTTAATGGCCTAGAAATGTTTGCTGTAGAACGTGCATGGACTCGATCTTAGCATAAGGCAGCTCAGAGGAATTGTCAAAAGTCGTGGTTGCAGGAGAAGAGGGGAAACTTCGGACATTGATCTCATATTTGAAGCCATTGAGCAAGAGCTGAGTGGAAGTGTAATTGGCTATAGATCAATGCATCGGAGGCTAACTGGCAGCTATCAGCTGGTGGTCACTAGAAAGATCGTACGTATTGCTCTGAAGTTACTAGATCCAGAAGGAGTACTATTGAGGTCCAGACATAGACTTAGAAGGCGACAATACATGAACAAAGGTCCAAATTGTATGTGGCAAATTGATGGCTGGGACAAGTTAAAGCCTTCTGGGTTTTGTGTTCACGGTGCGATTAGATGGTTTTAGCCGGAAGATTATATGGTGGAAGTGGGCAATTCAAACAACATTACCCCCAGAATAATTGCTAAGTACTACCTAGACTACGTCAGACAAACTGAAAACGGACACGTTCGTGCCATCCAACGTTTCTTCAGAAGGTCAATCGGGGAGGCCTTTGAAGGTGAAAAAAGGTTTTATATATAAATGTATATATATGTTTATATATATATATGGACGCTAAACCGCAAATCAAAGAATTGAAGCCTGGTGGAGGTCTATGAGAAATCAGTCGTCTTACTGGTGGATCAGATACTTTAAAGACTTAAGAGACTCTGGTTTGTTTTGTGATGATAATATTATTCATAGGGAGTGTCTCAAGTTTTGCTTAATGGAACTTATTTGAAACAATCTGCACAAGGTTGCGCAATACTGGAATACACACAGGATAAGGCCATCTTTAAATGCGGAAACCCCAGCAGGTCGACCCAACGTCATCTACTCGGTGCCTCAGTTGAACAACCCCCGCGATTACTTGACAAAAGTAGAGGTCAACGACACTGGTATTGCTGAAGAGCTTTGTACTGAGCAGGTCTCTGCAAGAGGTTGTTCAACGCATGATCTAAGAAAGATGGAGATGAAGGACTGCAAATGCCACATACTGCAGACGAAGACAAAGTCTTGTACATTACATTGACCAGTTTAAAAAACCCATTTCCATTTAGCTCTTGAGAGATTATAGAAATTATAAAGGAAAGGCTCCTACAACTCTCAGTTGAACTGAGTGTGAATTTGCACTTGCACCGCTTTACTAACCAAAAAAAATTAAATAGAAATTACCTTTTCAACAGTTGAAGTGTCACACTAAGCCATCTTTAAAATCCAAGTGCTTGAGCCCACGTTTCGTGGTCATCGGTGAGTGTTAGCACATGCGCAAAAGAAAGTCGCAATAAAAGTCACAATGAAAGTCGCAACAAAAGTCGCAAAGAAAAAAGATAGCAATGGCACTTCTGAGCCACCGTACCTATCCTAATGAACGCTGTGCCGAGGTATATGCGAGGTCGGCGTCGGCGTCGAGAAGTCTAGAAAAAGAAATGGTAATCGTCGCCGAAAGTAACTAAACTGACCCAACAAATGTTTTTCAAAAAAAAACCAGAATACGCTGAATTGGTATTCCAGGGAGAAAGGTTTGCCTGAAACTTCCCGAAAAAGCATGTTCCCGGACCCTAGGCCTCCTGGAGGCTGCTAAATATGCCTGTCCCCAATCACTACGAGCTTTACCGGCCGTGATATACCAGAAATATTCAAGTCTCATAATGCAATTGTCCTTTAATAGCTGAAGCAAGAGAGACTTTGTTAGACAGAGCCATAAAGTCATATCACACACTCCTTCAAGAAGTCGCCAGTACTGTTAAAGAAATTCTGTTCCTTTTTTGGATGGGGGGGGGGGGGGTGAATGGGCTACGAAAATCTGCCGGTCCATGTCAAATGTTTTGTCAAATCCGTCAACCCGTGATTTATTTTCAAGTCCGTGTACTCTGAAATCAGTGAATCACAAAAACAAAACTTGATGCATACTTGAGTATGGCAAAAGAACAAATACGTCGTTCTGAAACGCAGTTCAAAACGGTTTTTATTGAATATACCATTTTGGCCCCATGTGGCCAACCGCGGCCTTCATTATAATCTCTTTTTGAAAAACTAGAAATCACATACAAAATTGACGTATTTGGCTGTGCGGCCCGTTGACAGAGGAAACAAAGCGCTAACACATTCACTACACAGTAAAAAATCGCGATCCTAGCAAGTTTAGGATCCGCGATCCGAAGATCAAAGCACTCAAAAACTGCATTTCTCGGCCGATTTCATAACCGATCCGTGATCCGCCACTTTTGGAAGATCCGCAAATCAGTTCAGTTTTTTTATGAATTCCGTGAATCCATGGCTTTTCTGGATCTAATCCGTTGCACCATTTTGGCCTCGTCCTTTTGAATCACCCCAATTGCAAAAAAATATTTGACCTCTTGACCTGACGTCACGCAAACCATTTAGGTAGTACTTTACATCAAAGTTCTTGTCTTTGGAACAGTATTGTTGTTCACAATCACCCTTGCAGTTGTCAGATAAGTGATACCTTCATTGAAATTTCCAGCAGACGAAATTTAGTTCACTTTCTTATTCTTTTCGTCTTTCTTCTTCAGGTGTTAAGAATCGTTGAACAGGAATACTACTGTCTGTAATTCGTTTTCGTTCATAGGTTTAGGAATTATTTCAAGTGGCTTATTATGTGATGTGTGGTGAATTAAGGGGCAAAGAAAGGAGTTTAATCGGCCATTTGTCAGTTGGCGGCCGCTTGATAGTTTTGTTACATGTATGCAGGCCTGCATGTTAAACTCATTCACTTTATTCAGTACAAATAAGTGTGGAAGAATAAATTATTACAAGTTATAGTATTTCTGACTAATGAGTCTGCGAGTATGGGAGAAATAATTATTTTGCCGGCACGGACCAGAAGACTGGTGAGGAGTTAGAGGAATTATGGGTAGGATGTATAAGTATATATGCAGGTGCTTTGCAACCTCAGCCCCCAGAAATGGCGGCGCCGCACCAGGTGGGGGTATACGTTCCCGTTTTCCACAATGTGGTTTGGGTTTTCGTATCCGGCGGTGTCGTTATATAATAGCTAAGTATACTAATAAAGGAATGTAAATACTAATCATGGTAGATTGTAAATAATTGGTTATCAAATTTGTGAAAGCTATAATGAAGAGTACCGTGTACAAAACATGAATTTGCGAAAGGCAAAATAAAACGGTACTGTGGTTCTTGCTGACCTACAGTCCCCTGTATCAATACCGTTGTGTTGTTCTGATTGGGTAGTGGAGGCAAAATTATCCCTTATCAACGATTCACTGGGAAATACTTTTTAGTGTAGTTACGACTGGTGCTTGACCGCCGATTGCTTGAGTTCCGTTCAGCTTGTGGCTTCCGAATTGCTTTATCGCGTAAAATTTTGTTTTAACTTCATTTCGTTTTCGTTTCGTTATTGTTTTGTTTTCATTTTGTTCCCATTTCGTTTTGCCGATCGACTATAGTAAGCCGGATGATGTGACAGGTCGATGAACAGGCGAACTCGCTGAGCTGGGCTTTGTCAAGAATAACGTAGTTTTGTAGCCAGCCAACCTTGGCCTTTTTTAGTCAGTGTACGTTCATGATGCTTAAATAATTTGCATGAAAGCAACTGAAATATACATTAATAAATTAGAAACGTCGTCAACAAACCAGAACCTCCGAAGTTTCAAAGAACAAAGTTAATCAACTTATTTCTGACCTGAGCATGATTCTTACTCAAATACATGGTTTCCTTTAATTAAAAAACATGCGAGAGAGTTAAACTTTGATAAATGTTTTATGTTGGTTTTCACTCGACTCATAACCAAGGTCAAAAGGTTGCTCAAACTGACAAAGTGACCCATTTGTAAAACTCTCTCAAAGATCAATGTTTCGTTTACTCCAATTATTTTTTCGGTCAGTGTTATGTTGGAATGTTTCTCTTTATTAGAAGCAGAGTCTTGTTCCGTGAAGCCATGTACCAGACTGATTTCTAGAGACGAGAATTCAACCAAAATTCGGCCGTTGATCTGAATTTTAAAATTCCGTCAAAAATTCCATTTTATGATTCATGTAAATTGGACACCGCCGATGAGAAGTTAATGTGCAAAACATGAAGTTTTCAACAGGGCTTTGATACCTATACAGGAGGTTCTGCAAAAGTCCCGATTTCGACAATGATTTAGCCTGCCTCAAGGGGCAAAACACAAAATATGCTTTAAAAAATAAAATCTTACAAGATCTAAGCTTTGTATTTTTAGAACCAGTTTACCTAAGCCTTTATTCTGAGAAAGTTTGGGAAAATCGGATTTTTCTATCCTGCATACCCATGGCTGGTTTTACAGCAAACCGCTTTTGCCCTCTAGCCCCGCGGCGGGGGGGGGGATACTTCGGGGTCAAATTAAAGGGGTAGGGATGACCGTCGGAAAAGTCCTAAAAATACCCTAAAAAATTTCAAGGGATAAAGAATTTCCCCCATAAAAAATACCTCTCTGTTTTAAAATTACCCTAAAAAAATACCAATTTTCCCTTGACAGCAAGCGGATCGGCGCAAAGTTCCTTGTGGTATGCAGTGAATATAGGCGCGCATGTATTAGAACGTTCGTCAAAGAACTATTTTCTTAACTTCTTATCAGTATGTACGTTTGCTAAAACACGGGACTGCAAGCAGTCCAATAGCTTGAGTTCCGTAACCCTAAAAAATACCAGACTCTTGTTTTTTCATAGAACTTCTTTTAAAAACCCCTAAAAAATACGACGGTCACATCTACCACCCCAATATAGGAAGCATACCCTCCCCGGGCCTCTAGCATTATTTATCTACTTTAATTGCTTAGAGTTGACTGAGTCTTCCTATATAATCGATCGAGCTTCTTAATCTACCTTCTGTTTAGTTATTTATGACGAAAGAGTGGTTTCAAACCGTAATCAAAGCTTCTAAAAGAAAAGTATTATATGGAGTAGACAAAACAGTAAACGGTGGCGAGTGTCAGAAACAGTGTTTATCTTACCTTAAGGCCACAGTGTATAAAATGATAGTTCTCACTAGATATGCATAGGTGAGCTTGTTTGTAAAAAAAAAAACCTGCTGTACAATATTTTTTCAAGTTTTGTTTCTTAAAAACACAAATACACTAGTGTTTTAGCATTTTAAAAAAGTATATTTGTCGACATAAGAATTTTTTTTGAATGTCGGTCGATTTCGATGTTGGGCGCAGGAGTGTGTTGTCGAGTCCAATGAACCGGCGATAAAATCTTACTCCCACCTCGTGTAGCTTGAAATTTTCTCATAGTTCATTTTATATTAATATTTAGGCAAAAGTTGGCTCTTATCTAAGAGTTATTATCGAGTATTCAAAGGTATCTTAGCTCATTAAAACAGAACAGTTGTTTATAACCACGTTATAATCGGAATCCAAGACGTCTGAGGGAAACGAACAAACAGGAAACTAGTGTTTACATCGATGTTGATGGAAATTTCTTTTAGGTTTATTTCACTTGCTGTCGAGAACTATTTTCCCTGCCATCGTACAAGATTAATTACGGTATTGTAAACACCTGTGCGAAAAATGTGTAAGAAACATTTTTGTGATAAAGGTGTTGCAATCATCTTTGTGCATGAATATTCAAAAGTAGTCAGCCTCAGGGCTTTTATTAACTACAGTTTCTAGAGCTTTTTAATAAACTGTTTAATTCATTGGTCAATCCATAAATATGCGGGGGCTAGATTAAGTAAGAATTAAATTGACTCGAACCGGAGAAGAGTAAAACCAAATTTCAACCAATTACGAACGAAGAGACAGGGAACCTTTCGTTCGCGTGCTGTCAGTTTAATTGAATTGCAAATTGAGATTCTTTCCAGAAAAAAAAAAACCCAGGCTCGGGCGAACTATTAGTTTAGTCTAAAAGACTAAGAGAACCTTTTAAGTTTTAAAAAACTGGCGGCGCGAGGACGAAAACACGACACACTCCCAAAATAAGCTACTATCCGTGTGTCTGTGGCTGATTAAAAGATGGTAAGTATATACGGTTTCAAGTTAGTATAAAAATTTCGGATTTTGTATGTAGTAAATGAAAGTTTTTTGTGTCTTTTTCACGGTCAAGGAATCTGGCGAAGGGTAACTTTAGTAAAAAACTAGTATTAAAGGATCAAACTATATTCAAAAACAACTTCAGTTTAGAATAAACAGAACATGCAGTTAACGAACTAAAGGAGCGCATGCAGTGATCACCTGTTTTCTAGATCTATAGAACAGTAGCATGTACACTGACTAAAGTACATTGGAAATTGTTTAATGGATTTGATTCAGTGTGGAAGAAAATCGTTAAGTTATGCATAAGTCAAACAAAGCAACACCTTAACTCTTAACACACCACATATTTTCAAAGGAACACAAAACATCGTCCATACTATCAACTGTCGACAAACAACACAACACATGACGGTTTTGGTGCCGCTAAAATTTATTCTACTGTTCGACGCAACCCCATAAGTCTTCTCTCGGAATAAAACCCCTTGAAAATAGTAATGTATTTTCAACGAACCCTCCCTCTATGTATTTTCTCTTATATCTATAGTAAGAACAAGTTACAATTGTGTGAACAAAGTGCAGAAGTGCCTAGAATTAGCACGGAACAGTTTTAGCCGACTATACAAAACCTGTTTGAATACGAGTCAGTGGCACACTAGAGTTAGTGATAATAATCTTTTTTGCAGAATCTTTTATTCACGGACTTTCTGCAATCATGTACGTCAGCGTAACTGAGTAACTAGTCGGGTTTATCGACTGATTAAGATGCACTTCAAGACACAACTAGATGCTGGTTTGGGTTAACTAGTTAGGCTATTTACTGCGTAAAATTTAGTATAAATGACCATACGTAAAAACTTAAAAGTCTAATTTGCGGCTGAACCTATCTATGTACCACAGCATCAATGTTTTTGGGGGAAACGCTTTTCGGTATGAAGGCACTGCGTGTTAGTTCAAACAAACGAAAACGCGTTTGATGCTCGCCGATTGTGTCCGTGTCGCAAAAAATACAATTAAAAAGACAACATTTTTTAATTACAACAAACATTTATGGTGTGGCTTCGTCCACCTGGCGACAAGACCAAAATAGCCAAGGAAAACCAAAAAAGCTGAAATCAGAATTTATCGATGACTCTTGGCGCCTTCGGTACGGCTACAAATCCAACGATCCGCGAGTAAGAGTAAAGATGGGACTGGTTTGCTAGTTTTCACATGGTACATTACGGCGGCCTACCTGGCTACCGCCGGCGGCTTATCCACGGCTTATGATATTTATCAAACTGCAAATAACTATCAAACTTCCTGGTTTGCAGAACATTCCATTAAGAAACTTTTGGTTATAGTGCGCAGTAATAATTTGCTTTATAATGAAGATGTTTATGCACTTCCGTCGTTACAGCAACAGACTTTACAGGTAAGTAAAGAAGTCCCTCCATTTAAAATTGCTAGGGTCTTAAGTGGCGCACTGTGGCTACAATTTTTTAACGTTAGTATTGAGATCAAAAGAATGATTTCGAAAAAAAAACAATACGAAAATCAGTTTTTATTCGATCAGTCCTATTATTTTTCAGTACTCTTCGAGTTTCTTCTTTCTACGCAAGACCTTTTGTTTTTGGACCCAACTGGCAGTATGCGATACGTGGTTTCATGTATTCCGTTTCAACTCGGCATTAATTGCGATGAAATGTATGTACGCCTTTTGTGTTTGCCTCCAGAAAAAGCTAAAAATGATGGGATGCAGCCGAAAACCGTGCGAGTTTCCTGATTATATGCTTTTATATGAAATGCTGCGTGTACTGTCGCAATTTGTAATAGCGTTTGCAACTTGTAATAGCACCCTGTCGCAATTTGTAATAGCGGTTGCCGCAATTTGTGGTTGCGATCAGTCGCAATTTGTAGTTATGAAAGCTGTCGCAACTTCCAAAAGCTTATTGTCGCAATTTGCAATAACTTTTTAATAACATTTTAGGCATGTTCACAGCCTTTCTGGGGAATTTAAGAAACTTTAGTTGACTGACTATTTTCAAATGTGAAATATGCATTTGCATTCAGCATAGTGACGCCAAAGGTCTTGTGACTATATAAGTAAATTTCTCGATCGATATTTTGCTTTGTGTTTCTTTTTCCTGGAAGGTTGCAGAAGCCACATTGTACAAGCCAAAACAAAAGCAGGTGAACTCACGACTTTCTGGTGATTTTTTATTTTTCTTGATATTTCGACGATGACTATTATTTACAAATTACCTGAACCGGCTTTGATGTATTAATAAATTATACTTGTAAGTTTGTGAGTGCTAAAAACCTGAATTTCTTGTGCTTAGATTTATCAAATCAAAGTTTTATCTTAGCCAAACAACTTCAAGTTGCAATTGCAACAGACAGGGAACCATAGGCTAAAATGAACAAGACACTCTAGGAGCATATACTCGATTATGTGAAGTTTTGAAATTAAACGACTTCTGAGTTTTTTTTTAGTTAATTAAAACTCACAGTAATGTATTTCATGATTAAGTTAAATTGGTTTGAACTTTTAAATGAGCTCCAGGTATTTTACATACTGATATGAATAGTTATTCGTAAAAATTATCTCTCTGTACAAACACATTGGAACTATTTCACGGGGATTCTTCCAGGCTCTCTAAGATTCACGTGTAGCACGATATTTTAACTACAAAAATACGAAATCGTCCACGAATGTCTCCCGGATTTTGGTTCAGATTAAATGGGACGTCTATATTAATCCGACTGGCTGTTTGGTATGTTTTCTCGCGATGTTGCATGATTTTCCCGGTTAAAGTAGCTCTTAATTAAGCTGGGATCGCTTAAAGGACCCTAGACTGGCTCTTGAAAAACTTTCGGATTCGTAAGAATAAAACTAAACTAGAACTTAACTTGTAATGATTCTAAGCGTGCAGGTAAATTTTAGCTTGACTTCACTGTTTCCATTGTCTGAAATAATCTTGCTTCTTGTCAGTCTCTTTTCCACTCAAGTAGTCTAATAAGTATCCAGGTCAACATTTTCATTCACGCGAAAAACAAAGCATTTATGGCCATTATATATACACAAGGACGTAAAGCATCATGACTTTGATTTTTTCTATAAGGCCGACGAAGGGAAACTGAACTCTAAAATCAACATTTTTTTATATTAAATTCTTCAAGGTATGAGAACATGTCTAAAAGTTTTTTTGGGGGTCGCGCTGATTTTCCGAGAAATTCTAGTTTGTATGTGCGTGTTTCGGGTCGTTTGGGGTCATTAAGCGTGGGCGCTTTTCGACTTAAACGAAGGTAACGTGTGACGTAGGTTATGGGGAGCGAGCGAGCGCTTGAACTGTTTTGTTGTCATAAGCTCGCTTACACAGTCAAGAGCGAAAGTTACAACTTACGTTATGTGCGATATCTCACTCCAATGAATTTTTTCATTCTTTTCGTCGTAGCCTCACTCTCTCTCCGCCTAACCCCTATTTCTGAGCCGCCGGTACAATGCGGCAAGTAACATGTTCTAAACTCGAATTTCTCGAAAAGTCAGCAGAATACGAGGAATTTTTTAAATATCGTTTTCACACTCAGTTAAAGATTTTGTTTGACAAAAGTTAGTTTTAGGGATCAGTTTCCGTTTAACAATAGTGATTTGCACTCTGGTTTTAAAGCTTCTCATTTTAGCTTTTAACATGCATTTTCTCAAAATTTCAAATCAATAGTCCGTCAAAACTGAAGTTAAAGTTCTCAATTATATGAACTTAAATTTACAAATTTTCATAAAAAATGATTTTTTTTTCCTTGCTTGCGGTCTGTCACTGAGAAATACAAAACCCGTTGACAGCAAGATACGTCACAATCAGTTTTCAATTTCAAGTTTAGAAACATAATACCGTCGATTTTATATTGCAAGTAACTAAAACTTACACTTCCATATTTTCAATATCTCTTGCTCATTGAGAAATATTCTCTATTTATTTATAGAATTACCTTACGTCTTTATTTTAATAAGCAGTCACAGATGGCAGTTTGACCTTCTCAAAGATATGACAATCATTTGTCATTGTTATTCATGTACTTGAAAGTAGCAACTTATACAAGATAGCTGGTTAAGTATAAAAGAACGACTGAAATGGTGACTGCTATGGTACGAACACAATTAGTTGATCGATTGAATCATTTACGTACTATGAAGCATTAAAAAAGCTTTCAAGATTATTATACTTTAATTTCGTGCTTATGTCACATTTAAACTATTTCATATCTAAGTTCTTTCCTCCTTTTCGGGAGAACCTCCGAATTTCTGTTCTTCTCTAGATGACTTTGGAAAGCTCTTAAACTTTAAGCGAGCTAAAGAAGGGCAAGAACCGACCAACCAACTGTCGTGTTGACCTTTCCGAAAACTTTTAAAAACTCGGCCCCGAGTCACAGCTTGTTCTTCAATTGTCAGTCTTAAATTTTGGCCAATCTGAGCCTCGTTGTCTTATAAAGTTGTTCTTATAAAAAAAACGTGTAGTACGTATATACTCGATATCAATGGTTGAAACCAGAAGCCTGGACTACATCGAGTGGTCTAGAGAGGGACTTGTAAGAGATTAATCTGGAATAAGCGAATTTCTGGTTTCAACCATTGGTATCGATTATATCCCACTGGCTGAGGCCAGAAATTCGATGTTCATCAAAACAATGCACTTGTACGACAAAGACTCCTTAAAGAGGGACTTGTGTGACTTGTGATTGATTAACCAAACTAGTTACGAGTCTTCGGTCATTTATACTGAGCGGAACCGCTGACTCAAAACACCGATTCAGCGATTCTGGTTTCACCCCATTGCGATATAGTGCTTCCCTTGGAATGTACGATGCACACTTTAAGTAGATATTTAACATTAATATAAAACACAATATATTAAGGCATATAATACTTAACTCGATAATCGGCGATTTAAGCTCGTCAAATCTTCCTTGTTGTATCTTATAGATGTCAACTGACATCTTCGCGATATTTTCTCTTCGTTTTATGTGCTCAAAACACTTCTTGAACACTTTATACTTGTGTTTTTTTTCTGACAAATTTCTGAGTGTCTTTGAGTTAAATTGACATTTTTTCGCTTGGCATTTCTACCGCGAATGGAGTATACATTGTTGTGTACTTTGAGCGTCTACGAAGCAAAGTTGCTCTCCATGCTTTTCTTCAGCAACGCCCAAATCTAAACAGAATTCAAAACGGCATTGTTGCTTGTAGCGCACAAACAATGTGACAAACCACGTGACCTGCGTTGTTTTAAAAACTCTGCAATACATATATAGATTTTAAGGCAATTTTAAGACAGGTGCCGGCCTAAAGGCCTGAGCACGAGTAATAATGAAACATTACAAAATCTGAAAAAAAAACAATTTTGTCCAAAAAGAATGTTTTCAAGACATTAAAAAATATAGGTTTTGTATTGCTTAGGCATGCATAAATCGTCATTATTTATAATAGGTAAAATTTTATTATTTTAGTAAAAAGCAAACGTTTTAGTGTTTTCGCTCATCTTCAGGTTAAAGAAACAAAAAGAAACCAGGAAGATCAGCTAATTCTCGAGAGTGTTTGTCAAAAGAATAAAGTACCAACGGCAACGGCATGAAGCTCTCAGTTATATATGTGTAATTTCGTCCTTTTGTTCTGTTTTAACACCAGAAACTATACTTACACACAGCTTGTATGCATATCTCACATTTGAAAAGAGTTTAATTTTTGTGGGCTAAAATTTAAAACATAGATCAGATGCTAATAATACACTAAAAAAAGTTATTACAAACTGCGACAATGAGCAATTACAAATTGTGACAGCTCACATTATTACAAATTTTTGCGACAAGGTGCTATTACAAATTGCGACAACCGCTACTACCAATTGTGACAATACAAGGCGGACTACCCGCCAAAATGTGTTCGATGTTCAGAAAAAGGAAGTCTTTTGGATGCAAAGGACTACAAGACCGGCCAGATAAAATGGATGTTGAATCTCTCGGTTTAAAGATTCACATAACAGACGCCACTCTCGGTGTGTATAAAGAAAATCTGAATACAGTACTTAGTATGAATGAGCCGTGACAGGCACAACACCCGGTGAATACATGGTTATGATTAGAATGTCTGTTTTATCGTTTTGTTTAATACGTCTGTCTTCTTTTCCATGTTCACCACTGAATTTACAGTTTCTTTGCCTTTGAAGGTGAATATATCAAACATGACTTGGGGTACAAATGAAGAACTAGCAAAGCCTTTAACTACCGATTGTGATGTGTTCATTGACTCCACGTCCGTGAAGATTGTCAAGACAACAGCATATGCCATATTGAATTTGGTTTCACTCATCGGCAACACTTTGATCGTCACTGCTATCTTAAAAAAACGCGAGTTAAGAACGATAATCAACTACTTTATTCTAAACATGTGTATTTCCGATTTGTTAATTCCGATATTTGTGCTCCCAAAACGACTCAAGCAGATATATTTGCCGAGGAAAGTGTGGCTGTTCGATGGTATATTGGGAACTTTCCTTTGTAAGTTCTCGCTTTTTCTGGAAAACACTTCCGTGATTGTCTCAGTTATAGGACTTCTGATCATCTCCATCGAGAGACTCTACTGTGTTGTCTATCCGCTCAAAAGTCAACCTATCCGCACCAAGGGAACGTGTTTTGCATTAATAGGAATCAGCTGGCTTGTTGGTGTTGGCTTCTGTAGCCATTTTCTTTATACGCAAAGACTCGTACAGAGAAATGGAACAATCTTGTGCGTATACAGTTGGCAGCCATATCTTGACACCAGGAAAACAGGAAACATTCTGCATTTAACCTTTCTGATTTGTTTCACAATTATACCGTTTATTTCCCTCAGCATCATATACTTAAAGATAGCCGTCTCGCTTCATCGAAAACGAACCCCACTTTGCTTAGCTTCAAGTCTCCAGAGGCAACACCGGAACAAACAGTGCAGGAAAATAAGTTTAATGATCGTAACAGTGGTTGTGGTGTTTCTATTTTCCTGGACACCAGCCAATGTTTACATCTTCTTGAGAAACTTTGCGGCTTGGGAGGTGAACCACCCGTGTCGCCATAGACACCTTATCTTTTCAGCCAATTATCTTTCGTACAGTTACGTAGCTATCAATCCATTTATTTACTATCATTTTAGCTCCAGGTTCAAGGCAAGCCTTCACGAGATGATGGATTGCTGTAGCTGTCTAAAGAAACAGCAAAACAATTCTACACAGTCGGCAGACGTGATTTCCTACCGTCCGAACGAAGCTGTTGTTATTTCACACTTAAGATCTTTAGAGCTAAATACCGTAAAGTAACCGTTTGCAGCTTTAACTGATATTCAGAACTGCTATCAGAATTTCTGATAGAATACAATTTCAATAATTAAGGAACATCCCTCTTGAAAGGAGACAGAAAATGTTTGATCTTTAAATCTTTCGCATACGTTTGAATTAACGCAACTTTGCATGGCAAAAAACTAACCTACATCAAATTATGTTTCGAGCTTGCTTTATTGCAGAAAAATAAACTGGCCTCAATTGGTTCCGATGTCTCGGGAGTTTATTTCGAACTGCACGAATCTTTCTTGTGTTAACTGTATTCAAGTTTAAAAAACCTTTTTAACGAACCCACATGGGGGGTGGGTTGACCTGTTCGGCGAGCTCTTTAAAAGCACTTTATCTTCCAAGACTTTAACAAGACTCGTAGCAGCTGTATCACCACTAATTAACTAATCTTTTAGTTTTTCTATTGAATTTAGACATGATCACATTTCGTATTAGACAAATGCTGTAAATGTTCTGAAATTAATCTCGACAAAAGAAAATCTGCCACTCGCGTAAAATTTGATCTCTAGTCTTACGTGTCTCGAAGATAGATGCAGAAGGGAAGAAACCGAAGCTCCGCTCGTGATTGTGTCGGTTTGATTCGATGTGAATTCGAACATTTTCGAGAGAAACCCGAACAAAAGCGAAGAAAAACCGAAGATTAGAAACTCTACTCACTGATCACACCGATGCAAGGCAGTAGCCACAGTAAAATTAAAACTAAATGGCAACAAACTCGTCAACAGTAAATGTAACAAATTAAGTGCCAAATGCAATAAAGTGATGAACAGTAATTATAAAATAACCCCAGAGAATCTCGCGCGCTGATTGGTTGAGAGCGCAAAAAGCCGTGCTCTGTAAGAGAGAGCACACGGAACGCTTTTGAAAATCTCACACAACACTGAATCAAAATCCGCCACCATTTTTATTGCTTGCAAACAACCAGTTTTTTTATCGTAGAAAACATGTTAGCCAGTGACAACTTATGAAATTATACTTCAAACCTGATACCAAATATTCACCTGAAGAAAGCAACAGGATCGGTTGCTGAAAGCTCGTGTTTTTAAAAAATATTTTATCAGAGAACTTCTTTTAAAATATCTTATATTTTTTATTATGTATCCTGATAGCGATGCTTCCATATTTTTAAATAAAAATGAGCCTATTTAGGTGTTAAACTGGGAAACCAAAAACAAAAAGATGCGGTTTGCTTCACTGAGTCGACAAGTCAGAGCTAGCTCAACGAAATCCCCGACAAAAAATACGAAGTACTCAGAAAATGGTTTCTTTTGTTGAGAGTAACAAAGCTCTCTCAATTATCACGTTCTAACACCAAAGGCAAAGAATGTTTGAAGAGTAGCATTTATTAGTCGAAAAACAACTTTTATACGCAAAATTCGAAAAACAATGCATTTCAAGCTAGGTACCGAGCTAAATATTAAATTTGTTAAACTTACATGTTCATTGAACTTCTTTCTACTTTTAACATGATGAGTGGAGAAAAGTATGAGGAATCAAAAATAGTTTCTCTGAAATTTTAGACAAAAGAACTGTTATAAACATATGTTACCATTTTTAGTCGGCCGAGTGTGCACAAGCTTGATTTCAATGGCTCTTTGAACTGAATCTGTCCAACAAGATTCATTCATCAAGCAGCCGTGAAACTGTCCCAATCCTGATCAAGGGCAAATGAAGTTCTACTGCTACAGATTGCGTAAAGTTTGAGGCATGTCCTTGGGATGTACTATCCAAAACGTCCAAATGAATTAGTTTTCTTCAAACCAGAACACACGAGGTCATTTCAAAGTTGTCTCAAGTGACGATTTCACTTGTAGTTTTTCCGTTCCTAACTTAAAAGCTTGTAAGAAAACATTGCCTACACTACTGCAAATACGATTGTTTTGTAATTTCTCTAGGAACTGAGGTGACTGTTAGCCTTTTCCAAAGGCAAATTTTCTAATAAAATTGAGTATTTTTTATCGATTCGCGACAGTTCAAATTCAAACTTCACGCTTTGCGCTTGCTAGATGGCAGATGACGTGAAACGTACGTGTAAGGAGAATTTGAATGTTAATTTTACGTTGAGCGTCTCTTTGAGTTTTTTTATTTAGTTTGTTTGCTATTTAATAAAAGCAATGAAACGCATTATCCGTGCCGTGTAATTTTTCATTGCACTCGGGGGACGGCTCGTGACTTTCAACTTTTTATCAATTCGCCCAACATCCCCCAAATCGTGTAATAAAAAATTACACGGCACGGAAAATGCGTTTTGTTGCTTAAATGTAATAGGTTTTAACACTAAATGTAATAAACTCGCTCAGTCCAACTGTATCTACATAAAATACTTCTATCACTAAAAACTGAGTGGGTATGTGCCACGGCCCACGGACGTCCGTTGGGTCTCGTGACCACGGCGGTTTTATAAATCTTATTGATTTAAGGTAAGGTTACGCGATACAAAACTTTTGCAATGTTTCAACTTTTTTCGTGTGGCCACACGGTTTCGAAAATCTTTACTTGCAATGATGCAAGAGTAGAATCGGTTTCTACTTCGGGCAACGTTGCGGGAAACAGTTTCAAAGGTGGGTATGTAGTGCAATTCTCCCATGCACACAATATTGCATGGAATGTTGTACTGTGCCTTTAGGGATTGAACTCTCACCCGAGAAATGCGATCGCAGTTGTCAAACTCGTGTGACTGCAAATTTGAAAGTTGTTACATATGTTTCCATAACAATGTTATCTTTGGCATAATCCATAGGCAAACGACTTGATTGATAAATAATTTTAGACTGCAGCTTATACAATGGCAAGTTTTAGGCTCGTAAACCTTTTATTGTTTCTCTCTACTTTTGTATTCAATAGTCTGAGTCCAAATCCGTTTCCCAAACGCCTCTCAAATTACTCAGTTGTCCCTTTACTGAATTGTAATAACTTTCGTCGTCAATTGTAATAAAATTGACGCAAATTGTAATAAACTTAGCTGTCGTTAAATGTAATAGCTCCTTGTCGTAAATTGTAAAAATTCGAGCCGTCGTGAATTGTAATAACTGTCGTCGTGAAATTTAATAACTTAGCCCTGCGGACTTATTTTTATTAAATCCCTATGTTACAGACAACCTGTGCGAAAGATACGTGTTTGATTGTCATAAACAGGATAACGATTTATATCCTGGGTAGAACATGCATACCCAAAGCATCTTGGGGAGAGGGGGGTTGGGGGGACAGGTAATACCCTTGGCTGCATCACCTGTATAGTGTCTATCACAATCTGGTTCACCTATCTCCTCGGTTCTAGCAGTGTTAAAAGTTTCCCCGTGTGTTCTATATACACGAGTGGTAGTCTAGGCGTAACTATAGTGTACGCAAGCTTTTAAACAGTTTTGATCACACAGATATGGATTGGTTTTGGCAAATATAAAAAGAAATTACAAAATAGAGCAACGCGCAGCGGCTTTAGTTGGCTTTCGAGGAGCTGGGGTGGTTTGCCATTGTTTAATATTATTTTCTATTTTGGAAAAAACCAAAATACTATGCTATAACCTGTGCCTATTCGGACTTGATTTGTTTCGAAACTTTTTGGATTCCTCCTTTTCTCCTAGTTAATGTAAAACAAAGAACGAGTCACGGTTTAGTTCGGGATTAAAAGTCACTTTTGAAAGGATTAAAAAGAAAGGCTTGCTGTTGCACACCCGTAACTCAGTTGTGCTGTTAAAAAAATGTCCTAAAATGATGCTTGGGTTACATTTCACATCATTTTACCAAAAAACAAGAAGAGCTAAGTAAATTATACATAACTGAAAAAAATCCTTAAAGTGTTATTACAATTCACGACAAATAAACTGTTACAATTCACGACAGCTCAAATTATTGCAACTCACGACGGTATGTTACTACAATTTACGACAACTTTATTACAATTTACGACAACTTTATTACAATTCACGACAGGTATTGCATTTCACAACGGTATTACAATTCACGACAGTACCGACTGCCTCAGCAAAACTCAAAACTTTTAACAAAACCATTCTTTAGGGCCTGTGATGCACAGAATGAAATTTAAAACCTGCAATGTTTCGTGTTGCCGAAGCTCCAAACTTGCAAATGCAAAGATGACAGCAGGGAGGTAAACGTCAGGGATTTTCAACGTCCAGGTTCATCTGTGTTGAAACTGATTCAGGATTCTTGGGACCTCAAGTGTCTGAAACGAAAACCTTTCAACTTTCATGGAAAAACCTGATGAGTCCACGAAGCAGTTTTCTGTCTTCCTTCGGTCATATCATGCAATAAACGCAAGTGTCATAAGAACACATACATAACAGCTTTAAAATTGCATGCTTTCAGTCGTTCTTCTTTAAAAAAAAGTTCTGCGAGAGGAGAGTGAATGTTGCAAGAAATCCTCTGATTATCTTGTCTCAATATATCGTAACTGTTTCTTCTTCATCTTCTTTATCTTTGATGTATTCTTGATCTGAAAAAAGAAAAAAAACTCTAATAATAATAATAATAATAATAATAATAATATCTAGCGAGCTAATCACCCTTACTTGCAGTCATGGACTGAATTGCGAAGGACGCAGCTCAACAAGGTCGGACCGAAAGCATGTTAAGGCGTATATTGCTGCCGCTATACGGGCCCATGCATGACCTCGGAGCACAGCTCCACAGCCAGATAGAATAATGATAATAATAATAATAGTTAATCTTTATTGAGGATGCCAACATTACAAAAAAAGTGGTTTATAGAGGGGTCCTTTAAAGGCAACTACATATAAATATAATTACGTAACAATATAAATATAAATACAATCGAGAAAAAATATGAAGATAAAACTACATTAATTTAAAAATTAACTGGCAAAAAACGATAACTAATTAATTAAAACAGCGCTTTCTTGATACCACGCTTAAATTGGCTTAAGGTGGGCACATCTAGTAAGGAAAGGGGTAAGGCATTCCAAGCGTCCGCTTCAAAATTAATTGTTGTCCAGTGCCCCCATCTTCTGTGTGCGGATGATTTGCGGATATTTCGCTTGGATTGTGTATTATAGTTATGATAGTTGCTGTTAAAAGAGCAGTGAAAAGTGTGCATAAAAAGGTTATTAACTGCCTTAAGCATAAAAATAGCACGGTGCTCAGCTCTCCGCCTTTCTAGAGGTTTCCAATGGAGCTTTGAAAGTGCATAGCTCGCGGAAGCAGTAGAGGAAAGATCTAAAATGATACGCGCAGCCTTGTTGTGTAAGATTTGTAGCTCCGCCATAAGTGTAGTGTTGCCCCGGTCTCCCCATATAATATCGCCGTAGTCAAAAAGGGGCAAAACAAAAGAATTAAAAAAAGTTATCCTAGCGCTTAGTGGGAGACACGATTTGATGCTATGCAAAAGACCTAGCTTCTTGTTTATCTTATTACGCATGTGCTCAATATGATCCTCCCAAGTAAGATTTTGATTAATAATCAATCCTAAGTAAGGGAAAGCATTGTGCTTCCTTTAGTTGCTTTCCATCGGCTAAAATAACAATGGAGTCGATTCTACGTAGCCTCGAATTACTACCTATTAGCATAAATGGGGACTTCTTGATGTTAAGAGTAAGTTGATTAAGTTTCAACCAGTCACATATGTGTCTGAGGTCCGAGTTCATCTTAGTTTCGATTTCTGATATAAGTTTGGAGGAAAAACATAAAACGGTGTCATCAGCGTACAAAGTAATGCTGCAAGATTCAAGAACGTTAGAATTAGCTGGGCGTCGATGTTGTTGAGGGAGGAAAACCGCAGAACCAGGAGAAAAACCCTCGGAGTCAGATTGAGATCGACAAATGTCAGACCACATGCGGAACTCGGGACTCGATCCCGAGTCCACAGTGGTGGGAGGCACAAGCGCTAACAGCTCGGCCATCCTGGATCCCCCTAAGCTTATTACAACAAGAAACAAAACAATATAATAATAATAATAATAATAATAATAATAATAATAATAATAATAATAACAACAACAATATCAATATTTAGACAATGATAACTTAACAACAAAAACAGTTATCACAATCATAATCAAAAATAATTAGTCTTTTGTTGCATGCTATGATCTAATTCTTTTCTCAAGCCAACTGGCCAATCAGGAAAGCGCTTAGCCCTGGTTTTCTGTAGTGTTAAGCGCGTGTGAGTCACTGATCCTCCACCCAACCCCA
>JAOBAT010058455.1:0-26532 GCA_026413305.1 Hydrozoanthus tunicans | reverse complement strand
AGCGAGCTAACTGCCGTTTTTCAAACAGATGATAGTTTGTTTACTTGACAAGTTCCAGTTCCTTTTGAACATTTAGGATTCGTTTTTGAATATTCGCAAATGTGAAGAAAGGAAGGAAGGAATCGAAGGAAGTTAGGAACTTTTTTTACTCTATTTTCGCATTTTCATATTTTACAGACTAACAAAAAAACGAAAGAAATGTATAGGAAAAAAAAAGGTAGAAAAAGGGGAAGGAAGGAAGGGAAAAGAAGGACGAAAAGTGGGAAAAATAGGAAAGGAAGGAAAGCAGGAGGAAAGGTAGGTAGAAACGTACGAAGGTAGGATGGAAGTTATTTTGCCCTGAGGGAACTTATAACCAAAGTATATATACAGCGACACGATTGATACAGCCTCATGCGAATTGATCCAACTTCACTCTATTTCGACACCCCGTAAATCACCTTGTGGTTAATGCCGATAACGCATTGGAGCTCGTCATAGATAGCCCCGGGAAATCTATCGGCTCGGTGTATTTCCTCAATGGTAGCGTAGTAAAGGAGGAGTACACGCTTACTATACCACAGATGGCACACGTATAGAGAAGTGCACGAGAGAAATTCCTCTAACGAGTCTTAAACAGCTGAGGTGAGCTATTGTAGTGGAAACGTCCATCGACGCAGTAGTGATTGAAACATTTAACTTAGAATGAGCCTTCTGGTTCACAACATCACGCATTAAAAATATATATTCTATATTCTTATACTAATAATATAATATATATTATATATTATATTATTAGTCAATGGCGTACCCTAAATGCCTTCTTGTAATTCTTGACAACATAGTGCGATAAGCTTGCAGGCCAGTGTTAAGAGTTTTTGTCTGGTTAGCCCAGTTGGTAATTCGCTAGTCTATCGAGCGGAACTGATCCGGGTTCGATTCATGGCCCGATTTTTGTTCAGGGTCTTAAGACAACTGAAACGCTGCCTTCGCTCTAACATCTGCGAACGGCAAGACCTTCGCTTTTTTTCTCGATAAGAACGATAAAATGAAGGCTCAGTCTCTATAAAACCTAGCAGGGTACTTTTAAGTAAAACACTCGCCAAATTCGTCCAAAGTGAATAGGGTAACCCCGGAGTCGTGGCCTGTTGCGAGGGCTAGCCTACTTGCAGACGGTTGGGTGTTATTTTAGCGCGGAAAACTCACGGGTCGTTGTCGCCATCTTGCATTCCTTTTCATGTTTCGCCGCATCGAATGCCGCTCGACCAGGAAATCTAAGTTGGTGGCAAGGCCGTGCCCTGCGAGTTTCCGCGCTAGAAAACACCCGACCGTATGCAAGAAGGCTGAGGGCAAATCTGACCGAGAATCGATGCGAGCCGTACAGCGCGACTATCAAAAGTTTAATCCTACTTTGCAAGATCAAGACGTTTTTCTCCGGCACTGCAGTGAATGGAAAACTCCTAAAGCAAAGGGCAAAGCTTACTTACCCTTCGAACAACAGACCTATTTGGGGGAGCACTTGTATAGCATTGTATTGAGAACTATCTCATTCACAGGTGCAAATTTTTTGTTCGTTTTTTTTAAAACTTAGTTCAAAGATATTCAGTGACGCTGCAGAGAAAAGAGGTCATCGTGGATGAACCGTTGATAAACGTCCTTATCAGCTGTTTCATCAACTCGAACCCAAACCCTTTCCCCAGGTGAGAGAGCCTGGGTGCAATATTGATCAGCTTTGTTGGAATTGGACAACCGACGACAAACTCAACCGATTGGTTTAATGTTTTTATTACAAAATCATTCTGGAGATCCTATAAAAAAATCTGTATTTACTAAACTTATTTACCCGTACGAATTGTCACGGACCTCAACAGAACCAAAATTACAACTTCTCAACTATACATTACGATAGATTGTCTTTTCTCTGATTAAACCGCAGCGATGCCGGCTGTTTGCAACATGCAAATTGTTTTGTTATTTTATATGCCAATCGCATGACATGCTCTAACCTTGTCTGATAATTTGGTTTTGAACTGTCAACGTCGAGTTTGGATTCCTACAAGGGCCTCGTGTTTACAAAGGAAAAAACTTCACCTGTCAAAACGACATTATCGTTGATTTATCAAAGAATAATGGTTCACAAAATTTGAAGAGAAACACGAGTACCCTTCCATTTGTTTCTCATTCACTATTTACTTACCCGGCTACTTGCTGGAGTCACTAAATTGGTTTTGTTACTTCAAATATCAAAATTTGTTATCTCGAAAAACCAACAAAGTGGACTCACTAAGTGGACTACCTGTGAGAAAGAGATCTTGAGCGATGGTAGCTTCTTTTAAGCGACGTTACTGTAAAGTCTGTTTCCGTCAGCTAGATATTCAACCTCAGCAGTGTGAAAGCTCGAAATAAGAAGAGTTTCTCAATTGTTTAGGATCTTTAAACTTTGTGTTTAACCTCTTACACAAAAATGTCGTTTTTTCCCAGTATGAACAAAACCCTTCAAAAGCTGTGCATTGATGTTGTGATCTACCTAATCAGTTCACAAAATCTTTCATGTTTCATGAATACCTTCCAATTTGAGCCATTCTACGGAATCTTGTTATCTGTCGTTAACTTCAAAAACCCCAAGAGTTTTGTACTGTGGTAGTTTAGACTTGACCGTTCTTTCTGTTCTTCTCATATTTGAGGAGATGGCCCATGAAGTTGAGGTTTGGAGAGATGACCGGTCTTTTCTCTTTCACGAACTTGTAGGCTTCGTTTAAAGTCATTCCTGTGTGCTTCATCACGTACGCAACCGTGACAGTGGCCGAGCGTGACACTCCAGCGTGACAATGAACGAGAACGCAACAGCCCCGATCGTTTGCTTCATCTGTAACGCAATAGTTACAAGGGTTAGCGAAAAGGAAATTTCTTCACATACATTGCTTTGGTCATTGTGCACATTAATCACTTTTCTCCCCGTTAACAAGCCTAAAACTATTTCAACAGCAATCTGAAGCTAATCTGCTAGTTATTTCTTAGTGAAGTCATAGCAGGAAACTTGTAAAGAAAAACTCACCAATAAACCTGAAGGCCTCGTCGAAGTACTGGCCGATGTCCGCCTGATTCGAGTCACATATTTTAATTTGTTTATAATGCATGTCTGCTTTCTGAATGAAGTAGTTTGGGCAAATCGGAGTCATGTTTAAAACATACTTAATTGACAGCCTGTCAATCAAGTCTTCATCTGCAGCACCCTCCTGGTTGCCAAGATACAAGAAAGGCAGTATCGCGGTGACCGGTGGACCTCGCGGGCGCACGTCGTTTGAGTCTGTGTTCGTAGCCGGTGTAAAATCTGGGTTACTCTGGGGCTGAGTGCAAATTCGTGGCACTGCACTCTCGCACAAGTTCTCATACTTCTTGCAGAACTCCTTCAAACCGCCTACGAACAGAAAATTGGGTCACTCATTTTACTTAAGATAAAAACGCTAAGTTCAGTTAAAGACAAAACACTTTTAGTTTATAAAACTAGAGTTTTTCTTCCGAGGTGCGTTGTTCTGAACAATTGAAAATTCTAATAAAGTAACTTTACTGCAGCAAATTAAACACCAAATGAACAATTAAGAGATATTCAACTTAAAGATACCGAACTCTCAAAACCAGAGGAAGGTCCTTTTAATCTCCAAGGGCTTTATCAGTTTTACACTATGCTACATTATGAAGCACATTGGTTCTAAATAATCTTGCAGCCGCCGGGCGATGTTTTTTATTTGTTGAAATTGCTATAACATTTTTCCTATTCGAACCAATCATTTCTATTTGCACACACTCAAGCCTCTTTCTAAAAGCCAAGAGCTTTTGGTTTTAAGGCTCGATACCTCAACGCCAAAATACGTCAAAAATCAACCTTTTGATTGCACTTAAAGATATCGAACATATTCGTCGACGTACTGAACAGTTCTCCTTAATTTTCAACGAACACGCCAGACTTCTGCTTTACAAAACACGGTTTCCACTTTGCCAATGACTTGAAACGAGTTTGGCTACGATTCTACTGTGAATCATTATTAAGCATCAGCTAGTGAAAAAGAACAAAAGAACTACCAGTCTGGAACTTACGGATTTGATCCGGAAGTGATTTTGAAGTACTGAGTCAAAGTACGGCTGAAAACGAGCCCACAACCCTTTCAATGAAAATCAAAATTGAGGTTAAATTTACTGACGATTACCTTTTTTCTTAATCTTTCTCTTTTATCTTATAAAATACAAATAGACAAGTCAGGCAAACTAGAAACTAGAGTACAAGCAATATATTGTTGCAGTTTGAACTATTATTAGTTTCGAAACAAGCACTACAGTCGAACAAGACTCGAAACGTAAAGTTTTCTTCTCTGCTCTTAAGCAGTCCTCTTTGGCATTTTACAAGCATGAGCAGAAAGTCGTGTTATTTCGACCTAAGGAGAGTTTTCCCGGGACAAACAGGTCATGTCTGAATCACCTGTGTTACGCTGCCAGAAGGCTTCAGAAATTGACAGCGGAACGAACATATATAAACACAAGTCTGATTTACCCTTTGCAGAAACTCGACGCCTGCTAAAACTGGCCTTGTGTACGACTATTCGCTGGCTTGACAGTTCCATCAAACTACATTACTACGAATGAACTTAGCAAGTTTTTATTTTTGCATCTCCATCACTTTAAGGCCGGAGTAAAGAAAATGTCGAGTTATAAATGTACGTAACGATAAAGGTTCGTTCGATCGTTAGATCATTGGAAAAAGGCACAGACATTACTTAATTATATGACTTCACCAATTAGTGTCAATAATGATTTAACTAATTACTGTGAATCTTTGTGGCGACCAGTAAACCATTACAAAACACCTGTTGTTTGGTGATTTCAATTATCGTTGACTACAAGACACTCTTCAAAGAAGTGTTAATCCTTCAAAATAAAACGCTCTTTTCAATTCGGCCTTCCTTGTAACCAACGACTGTCCATTCTACATTGCATGCGAGCCAATGATTACTATATATCTTCCCTTGATATATATTTCAGGAAGTCAACGCGTATTTGCGGTAAACAGTCTCTTGCAAAACAGTAAAGAGAAATCGACATAACAATTTTTGTTGGTTTAAATTCCGGTCAGTAGAAACCTCGTTACGCAAACTAGTTGTGTGTTAGTGGTGCGATTTTGTTCAAGGTTCGGCAGCTTTGGGTTTCAACGACAAATACAGTGTTTGTTTGAATTTCTCAACGGTTCTGTAACACTCTTAACTCAAAATTGCAGAAACAACCAAAATATAAAGAAAAACAGACAGGGCGAAATATGTTAAAATTCTTATAATCCAATTATAAGGTTTCGACTTTCTTGGCAGTTAACTTGCGAAGAGGATGACAAAAGTGTTTTAAAATGTTTATCTTATTTTAAAAGGCGGTTGTATTTTGGATGCCTGAAGTCACGCCACTCTTCACACTGGATTTAAAATACAAGCCCTTTGTAAAGTTTTTTTTTCATTACAAAATAACTTTGAATTTTCTTTGGACATCCATATTCTATGGTGAAGTATATCATACAAAATTTGCTTAGCAAAAAGCCGTATGTGTGACTATTTAAATTTATCAAACATTGTCAACGGCTAAGTCAAAACAAAACTCTAAAGTCTTTAAAACAATATCCGCTATACTTTGGTCGACTGTAAAAGAATTTAACCGAAATGTACTTTAAGAATTATTTTGGTTTCTTTCATTTTGTAGCTTTCAACTTTTATAGGAAAGTTCTCTGTCGCAGAATTTAGCGACAAGGGTCTGCGCTATCAACTGAATGGGCGAAACTCCATGACTTACAACAAACAAAATCACTTAGGTGAAACAGTTGCATTACAAAAACAAACAAAATGACTTTTGAATTCCCTTAAATTTGCTTGTCAAAACTGTTTTTGTAACGAATACAGCAAGACAGATGCAACTGGAATTTGTTGATCGAATCGATTTCAATTAAATCAATAAATGATTTTGCTTGAAAATAAAACCGTTTCTTGTGTCACACGACGTTTAACAGTCAATCAAGTTAACGGCCAAGTTGTTTGTTATTCTATGGCTGTCGACAGTCAACAAATGATCGTGTCTTTTTCTATAGATAAGTATCTTCCCTAAAAACCTATTCAGTTGGCACAAGTATTAAGATATGAAACCAACAGGTCACCGAACCAACGCACAGCAGTGTAAAATGGCTTCAACGGATCACTTCACAGTAAAGATAGGATATCAACAAGCACCGGAAGAAGAAAAAAACTGTTGAAAACAGCAAAAACAAAAACCTATCAATGATACCAAAGGTAGCAAGAAACTATCTATTCTTTTTTCTGTACAAGTGCAGATGGTGGAATATCATTATGGCCTCACATGTATACATAAATATATATCATTTGTTGATAAAAGAGAAATCAATCTATATCTCAAACAAAAAATTGGTTCCATAAAACAAATACCGAAATGTTTAGCTCCAATTGCCAATGACAAGTTGAGCATCGCTGGTCTTGCAGTCTTACAAGGCATTGCTCTTTCAGATTTCAAACAGGACCTGACCACAAAGTGTGTTGTGTCCTGTTCCTGTATTCCACTCTAGCCTTCACCTCACTGAATGTTTTCCAGCAGTGAATCTTGAGTGTGGAACACTGGAATTACCCATAAGTGAAGTCACTGACCAACAAAACTAGCCACAGTTCAGTGGGCTGCACTGGCCTAGAAAAATGAAGTCACTACTTTTACATTTCCTTGGCAATAGCTCGGTGAAAAAGTTTCAAGTATTTTAACATAGGATGAAAAGTAATGAACAGCATTATTGATAATCATCTTAACAAAGCAACCAAAGTCAAGAATCAGTTTGCACTATACTGAAGCAAGACACTAAAAACCAATTAGATCTAATAATTTGTACACTACATATTATCTGTCATTGCTCTACCATCCATAAAGTCTCATGTCAACAGTCAGCCAGCCAAGCCAGGCAAGTCATTCTCTGTGCTCTAACCAATTCTGTCCTTTAATCAAGCATTCACTCCTCTCAATTGGTTGAATAATCATTTAAATGGTTAATGGCTTCCACACACAAAACAAACAATATGAATCAAAACAATTAAATATCTACAACTTGTAAGTATTGCTGTTGAGTTTCCATTACACCTTAAACATCTCCTGGAAGAAAACTTTAAAGAGGAATATTTTTGCATTCCTTATGGCCCATTTCTTGGCAATGGCCATATCACATGTGTAATATGCTACACTGGATGGATCACTGGGTTTTAAAGTAAATACAAGATAAAGTTGTAATAGATTCACTTATCAAAGACAGAGCAAAACATCTGAAAGCAAATTTAAATATTTCAAAATGGAAATAACTTACTTAATTTTCTCCTAAATCTTCAGTTTGAATGATATGGCTGTGTAACAGTCAAAAATAATTAAAGATTTATAACTTGCATTTTATTTTATAAGGAGTAACTTTTGTTTCACAAAGCACACTTTCTTCAATAAATCATAAATCTTTTCCCAGTGTCTTTTTTTGAAAATAAAACTATTTTGTTGTGAAAATAAAAAATGAAATAGTAATCATGATAATTATTGTCCATTGTCGGTGGTGTTGCTTGGCAACAACGCCATCCGTAAAATTCTTGCACTAGTTAGTACTTAACATTTCGATTATCTAACTTATCATACTATACAAGACAAACGAAAAAATTTCATCTTGAATATTAAACTTATTATCAACTACTATTACAAACATGATTTCTCTTCTTCCTTTACTTGTAAAATATCATTAAAACTGTATAAAAAAATGTAAGGTACAATTATGCTATGTGATAAATTAGGTTTTTATAATAATCACAGACTGTATTAAAAGTAATCAGAACATACAGCCATTCAACAAATTAATATTACCTAACTAGTTTTTAACCTATCTAAAAAGATATAAAAACTTAAAACCTAGACCAGACAGTATGACAAGAGATGTCAGACAATTATGAACTACCAAAGTAGGATGTCGGCATTCTGGCTGCAAACAGTGAGTTTATCCATTTATAGACTGACCCAAACTATGACTCCATTGAGTTGTTGTATATTTGTTTTACATATAAATAAAATAGCTAAGAAATGTTATTACCGTATCCGAGGGACCTTGAACATAGTCATAGCTGGATTTGTTTATAGCTCAAAGAAATAATATTTCTAAAGATAAGGATGTTTGGACTGAAAATTTATGTTTAAAAACAATACCACACATGCAATAAAAATCAACCAGAAAAACAGATTGGGAACAAATGATGGAATTTTATCAGTATATTTGGGTTTTGGCCTAGTCTTATGTCTACGCCGTGAGGCGTGACATACTAACAATGATATAATTTATTATGAAACTATATTTTTGGCTTGATTTTACCAAGAAAAATATGAATTCCTGAAGGTAAAACACGCAGAACTAAATCTCTTAACTAAACACGCGAATACAATGCAGTCGATAAGGTCAAAATTATAGCGTTTCTTTTTCGAACGAATCTTCATAAGCAGAAAATAGAAATTACTTTTTCGCTCCAGTTGTCAACACCAAGAAACTTCTCTGCTTAATCTGTTTTTTAGACAAGAAAAACTGACACTATTTTCTCATATTAAAGTCAAAGTCTTAACATTCTTCAAAAAATTTAAACGGTTAAATTGTAATAGGAGACTTCCATTTTTCGCTGAATGATATGACGAACAAAGTGATCACTAGTTTCGCATAAATTTGCATAAATCTGCTAAATAAACTTATCCGAGAGCGAGCCGGATCTGGCCAAACTTTACTTATCCTTGCCCGTACACGTGCCATTTGGCATTCTTCGCGGAATTTGAAAAAGCTCTAACGTCACTTGATCAAACAACTGGTTACTTTTACTTTCAATCACCAAAAAATGATCCTCGGAAAATTCGCTTTGAAATTGGCGATGGCTGAATCCCGAACAAGTCACTGCGATAGATCTATCTGTGACAGACTTTGTCAAACCGTATTTTGTATGTATTTATATCACCATTCAACGATACCAGAATTGATTTTTTCCTACCTTTAAGAACAAAAATGTCTCTTCCTTCTTTTGCAAGCGTTTGCAGAACTAAAACGATGGGTCTACATGGTGCACAGTCGGGGACCTCGCTCGTGTATTCATCATAAACAATAATTGTTCTAACCTCGCCGTTTACGAATTTCTCCTTGCCATCTGAAGACGAAATCAAGTCTTTTAGTTTTGCTTTTCCCTGGGAAAGCCGTTTACGGCCAATTCCAGTACAGTTTATGTGTATAGCTCCTTTGATATGCCTACAGTTGAATGCTAATAATGAACGGCAGTCAACTAGAAGAACATCTAATTCCGTTTCATCTAGCATGCGTTCGGCGAGATCGTTCGCTCCCAAAATACCATATTTACCACTCGAACTCATTTTTTTCACTCCTTTTTCAATTCTCTCGTGTGTGAACGCTATTGGTCTTGAATCCAGAAGAAGAGACATTAAATTTTCCAAGTGTTTTCACAGAAATTAAGATGGTGAAAAACGGACCACACTTTCCAGGTTCTGTGCTCTGTTATACGGCCAAATAAATGCAAAACTTATTTAATGCACTAAACATCCGCTAGTACGTCGATGAAATTGTGGAATAAATGGATGTACCGCATGAACTTTTGTCCACAAATTCTAACTGACAAGACACAATTCCTTTCACTCTTACAGAACTCTACGACTGCCCACCCCGCACAAGGCAATTTCTTTTCAGTACCATAAACAAAACTGTGATGTCATCTCTGACCAATCACAACAAAGAGCAAGAATCGCCAATGATTCGTTGTCAAAATAATCTCCGATCACACGCGATGTTCAGACGACGTAAGGCCGAGGGTCGCGAGCTTTTAAACACGTCAACGCATGCCTCCCATATTTGTGATGGCAAAAAATAAACCTTACGATCCAGCAACGTTGCACAATAGTCAATATTACACCCGAGATGATTCTTTTGACATTCGAAGGTTTTCCAAAGCTAAGCAGTCAAGACATTTAACGTTTATTTGCTTCGTCATCCTGACATAGCTATTTCCCCGTTCGTCCTCTATAACTGATGCCTAGAGTTAGAACTCGCGGAAAAAAGGTTGTTTCTGAATCTCTTTCAAGTGCGAAATAGCACCGAATCACACACTTACGAACAGCTACTGTTCTTATGGCAGCGTTGGGGATTATTCATTTTGTCAACCATGGCGGAGTGTGCAATGATTCATTCAGGCGGTACCTGAATTGTTCACAGTCACGTAACAACTCGACTACCGCTCGTGTCAGTTCCTGTATTAACAAATACCTAACGGTGAAGCGTCATTTTTTTTCTCAAAAGAGCTTTCAATTTCTCAACATTCCCGGCAATAGATCGGAACAAACGCTTTCCTTGTCCGAGGATCGGACATCAGCAGTTGGGGATTCATTGTCTTTTTTTATCTTCCTTTTAGAATGGGCAACGTTTCCACCAAAATTATTTCCTCTTTGTTTCAGTTATTCATTCAACGAAATGTCATCGTTAATTATTAAATTAAAGCATGAATGTTGGTACGTTTAAGCTTTTAAAAAATAGCCATCGAATACGATCTGGTGGCTGTTAAATCAATACACGAAAACATGTTTTAATAATGTCTGTTTTAGACTTTAAATAACTGAACTTCTTTAAGAGAATTTTTTTATAGAAAATTACTTTTAAAGTATTAAAAATTAAAACACCATCATTTGTAGACTTATAGAGCTTTTGAGAAAGCTTTAAACGTCAACCATGTCAGTTTGCATTTTGCCTTTTCAAGTTACGCAAGTATAAGTGAAAGTGTTTTTATTGGGAGTAACCATAGCTAAATTTCTAACAAAGCACAGAAAAATTCGCTGTTTGTTCCAACGATGGCGAGGCCATTGTAAATGTTTAGTTCCTTTCATATTTTCAGCCGGGAGTGGATATAAACCGCAAATCTATAATTCCACGGAAATAAGATTTTATTGCAAATGCAACTTTTCAAAGAAAAATATTTTTATAGTAGTCATTTTAAAGTGCATAGTGCCGCGCAGAAAATTACAGTTTTGACTGGAAATACATTTTAATTTAGTCATTAGTGGCTGGAAAAATTAGGACGGCAGAAAAAGTTCAATCAACTTCTCAAATAGATAAAATGAGTTATGATCAACAAATTTCAAAACAACCTTTGTGATTGACGGGGAGTTTTTTTTTTCAAAAAAAAAAAACAGGAACTGCGCCGGTTATAATCATATTTTCAACAACTGGCACATTTTGTGTATTAAAGCTGTGATATTACTTGTGTTGTTCAGCTCAAAGTATGAGTTTTCTAGCACCTTCACGTTGTTGCGTGGCCTATGTTATCACAGTTGTTACTGTTAGGTCTTAAGTTTTGAGAAGTTTAAGCTTGTTGGAAACAACGCTTAGTCATTTCATAACAGCTTACAACACAAACATTTAAAAAATGTTTCTCAAAGCTCTCCCAGGTTCGAACAACTTTATGCCACCTGAACCACCTACTTTTAGCAGTTAATTTTGAAGCGGAAACAAAAAACCGCATTATGTAGCGCGAATTTGCAAAACAGCTGAATCTATACATAAAACTATAAAACTCCTAGTAACTGTATGTTCCACTGCTTTTATGAACGCATCAACATTAAATGTTTTTCTAACTTTGTTGTAAGTCTTACCGAAAAAACATTGAGACATACCGAATTACCTACGTCAAAGACACAAGCCGAAACAATTCACGGAAAGAGAAAGTCAGTTGAACAAGCGAAAGTGAAGTGACGGTCGGGCATGACTGAATGAGCTAAAGAAATCTTGGTCGGTTTTGGTGACCTCAGCCGTGTTTTATAATCCGGCGGAATTAATTAGGAAGACAACTGAGCCAAGTATTTCGATCATCTGTTGATGCCCATCCGTTTTTCCTGTAAAAATAGATTCAGAGAGTCTAAAAATAGAAACTAGTAAAATAAACAAACTGAAATTGCCCTTAAAACCATATCTTCAACATAACTCAAAATCTGACATCATTCATAAGACATGCACAATTATCTCTAACGTCGGTTCAATTTTCGGTTTTCGATGTTGTTTCCGTTTTTAACTATTGGTGTATTTCATTGCCAACATAAGTTCAATTGTTTATTAGAATGTATTAATTTTAATTGTTTTTGAACATTCTGCGGGGATCATATCTGCTTTGGCGCCAATATGGCGGCACTGTCAAAATTCGGTTCAATTGGAGCACGCGACAATATAGTCACTTTTACAAGATCCTTCATGTATGTTAAATCATAAACCAAAAATGTAACAATATGTTGTTTCGGTCACGAAAACTTGCTTTCTCTGAAACCATACAACAACTATTCGTCTGATGACATCACGTTTAAAATAACGGGCGTTCATGAAACTGTTTTGACTTTCAGTTCTTTTGTTTTGTGTTTTCCGCATGCTAACACTCTCTTGATCAACAGCGACACTTTCGTAACCACGGAAACCACAAGTAGCGGATAAAACAATTGATCTTTGAATGAGTTTCTGGCCAAGTCTAGAACATATCTTCAACCCAGGCAGGACTTGGCAGCTGGTGTTAAACATTTTTATAGTTGCTTGTAAGTTTCCCCGCAAGAAACACAACTTCCCAAGGATACAGTTTACAACAGCCGAATTGTGTAAATTTACGATATCACCCTTTCCCCCCGGGGGGGGGGGGGGGAGGAGTACTACTTCGGGGTCAAATGGGTAGGGATGACCGTCGGAAAAGTCCCCAAAATACCCTAAAAAATACCAAGGGATAAAAATTTTCTACCATAAAAAATACTTCTCGGTTTTAAAATTACCCTAAAAAATAAATTTCCCTTGGGTAGCTAGCGGGTTGGCGCTAAGTCCCCTCGTGTTGTGCTGAACGTGATATGCAGTGAATAAAGCGCGCGTGTACTAAAACGTTCGCCAAAGGACGTCTTTTAAAAATTTTCAGTACGCACGTTTGCTAAAACATGAGACTACGAGCAGTCAAATAGCTTGGCGATTTTAAACCCTAAAAAATACCAGGCTCTTGGTTTAACACCGAATTTCTTTTTACAACCCCTAAAAAATACCGGACTGGCAACTTTAACCCCTTAAAAATACGACGGTCATACCTACTTTTCCAATATAGAGAGTACCCCCCCCCCGGGCTTTTCCCTCAAGGCATGCATTTATTGCGAACATTGTTTAAAAAAACGTTGACACACGCTATTCTTTTTTAAGAACCTTTCGAAGAAGCTGGTGTTCAGTCGATGTGTTTCTGCATTCCACCCATTTTAAAACGCTGCAAACAGCGAAAAATTGCTAAAAAGTACGCTCTTTAATAAATATGGGAACCATGGGCGGCGGAAGTAAAACAATTATTAAGGGGGGGAGGGCACAGATAAAAATCGTAATAGTTCGTTACTGTGGTTAGACAGAATTTTTTTTTTGGGGGGGGGGGGGTTCACACGTACAGCGATAAAAGTCCTAATGTCATCCCGTGTTTGCCCTCACTGATCAGACTCTCACTAGTTTTAAACTAAGATCAAGCAACATCTTAATCACCTAAGTTAATTTTCACTCTTATGAACCCTTTGAATAATTTGTTTGTTTGTTTGTTTTCACTTTTATAGTTTATAATTTATTCATATAGTTCTGTACAGGTCTCCATTTAAACAAGCTTTGCTGAACTAGAATTTCTATTTAAATAATGTAAATAGATAAATAAATAACTAATAGTAATGAGCTCCTGCCCTCACAGAATCTTCTTTGTCGGATGAATGGACTGACACGTACATTTTAATTGTTGTTGAACAGAAAACGTGCTTCCCTCGTATAATCTAAACTTCACAAAGTTCAAGACCAAAACGGTGTCATGTGAAGCCGAAGAAAAACTAAAGTCAGCCAGCCAATCCAATCCAAATAAATGAAACTTAGAAGCTAGTTTATTTGTCATAAGACATAACGTGCGTTGCTGTTAAATAAGAACCGCCCGAGTCCGTCAGTTCTTCTTGAATTATGTACTTGTGTTTTTTACTCATTACATAAACAAATAAACGCTCACGAACAAATTAAAATGTTTGTGGAATGCAAATGCTTGAAATTCTTTTAGTTTTACGAAATCAGCTAGCCCGTGTTCGTGCTCCGAATAATATTACAGTTCACCAAATCTATTTGCTGAATTTGTCACAAACCTAAGGCCGTAATTGAACCCCCTCAATTTTCTTTGTGTTAACGGAAGTTTTAACTCATCTTATATAATATTCAAAAGATAATGTCTTCATGTTTTTTTTAAAACTAACCTTACAACAGAAAAGCCGTGCATTTGTTCGCTAACTATTGAAAATAGCTCTGCGGAACAAGACTTCCAGAAGCTAAGCTCGTAATTGGGAAGAATAAGTTAAGACTTATTAAATTGGAACATTGCTGGTTTTATAAATTTTTCTTAGACCCAAAATTCAAAGACACGCCCAGAAATTTACCAATGAACTGAATAAACTGAAATGGTCTATCTAAATCTAAAAGGTCGATAACTTGCCCTATACAAGGTTTTTGTGACGCCCAGTCTAGCAACCGGTGAAGTTCAGTTACAGTGTTTAAACTCCGATTATCTCACGAGCTAGGAATCTTGAGTTTATTATATAACAGCACAGAGTTAGATTACATTTTTTCTTAACTACGTACTTACCGGCTGACGGCGTTCTTATAAATCCAGATCTAGAAAACATGCAGTTGCTCTCGAAAACAAGTTAATCAGTAGCAATCCTAGATCAATAAAGAAACACTTGAATCCAAACTTGTTGGTGTTGATCTTGAATTTCAAACTTGCTGCGTGACTACAAAATGACTGTCCGGAAGTTAACATGACTCGCCGGAAATGGTCACCAGATAAAAATAGACATGAGAGAAGATTGCATCATGCAATAAATTCTTAGCACGGATTTTTTCGTGAGCCCTTTTTAGAAAAAATAAATTGAATTTTTCCTCTCTTTCACACAAACCAAATGCTTTTTCACTCTATTTTCGTTTTATAACAAATATACAAAGAAACGGGTGATTATAAGTTTTAAAGATGGCGACTTTCTGACTGGAAAACTAAGGGCCTATTGTTTGACCAAGGTTAAATCAATTCGCCCGCAGAAGGAAGTAACGCCGGAAATTTTTTCTTGGATGATACTGACTGCAACTTGCGGAAGAAAGTAAAATTACAGGAGCAGGGATATTTTCATCTTAAACATTCATTACTTCAATATAATATTGCTTTAAACGAAAGCAAAACTAAGAAGAAAAATATAGGTTCTTTTCAGTGTCCGTCATAGTTTCCGATTAAAGCGCCCCTTTACCTCGTTCTTCTTGAAAAATTCCTGATTGACGTTTTATGTGTAAAACAGTGAACTGAGAGTCTTCTGTTGAAAAACGGATTTAAAGCCGTTTTAGCTTTCTCAGTAACGCTGGTTAAAAGTAATCTGTCTTCGAAAGACACTTCCCGGCAAGGAATACCTCAAGACATCCGTAATTATAAATTTAATGAATTAATTAAATTTCACAAACTATTAAGATATAGCGTGACCATAAACTTACGTCGCATAATCGCGAAAACTTAATGGATTAATGTAATGTGTTGATATTTACTTCATACACAAGCGCCTAATTCGCTTTGTAATACTGTAAGTCTGTCTGATGGACGGATTTTCCTAGAGTGTCTTTCAAATTAGTGTCGTCACCAGTATTGTATTCATCCGCTAGTGTAGGTACTAATTGCTTCGGGCCGAATCGCTTTGCGACAAGGGCAATTTTGGAAAAAAATTGAAAGCGCAAGTAAAACAAAAAATAAATTTTACTCGTCCTCATGCAATAACTACTTCATTTCTATTGTTACCGACACAAGAAACCGTTGCAAAACTAGTTTTATTTAAATCGAGTTTTCATATTTCGAGTTTGAAAACCTTGGCAATCTCTGAAACATTGGAAAATGTTCGGAAACAAAAGTTTTCGGAAAGTCTTCGGAGACATTCGGAAATTTTCGAAAGTCTTCAAAATAAATAGCTAGAAAACGTTTATAAGGTAAAGCCATGTTTGAGCCCAAATTATTACCACCGAGTAATTTTCCCCTGAGTTCAGAAAAAAAAAGTCACCGGGCCGTTATTAGAAGAATTCCAGACAGATCCTTGAAGTATAAATTTTTCCTTGAATCTAAAATGAAAACTGGTAGAAAATTGCTTCATATTTTATAGTCTGACTTTTCTTTTACCAGTTTTTGTAGTTATACAAGAAATGATATAAATGTAAAAACTACACATATCGATATCTGCAGCAAAAAGTCATTACGATGGCGACACTTGATGTTTCTGAACTGACATCCCATGCCAGTTGTCTAAACTAAATAAAAGACCAAATGTGGTTCAAGAAAAAATTCATTTTTATTCGGGAGTGGGAGAGCGAGCCGAAAAGTGTGCGTCATCACTGCGGCATATTATTCATCATTAGATAATTTTCGGATCAAGCCGCGTTATGAAAGTACTTGAATTTTTATTAATCTTTTTTGACAGTAAAAATGTTTATAATTTTAGCACTTCATACTTTCTGTTAAACTTTCTCACAGCTTTTTGTTTACACAGACTTTTGAATTTCATTAACTAAACTTTGTTGATCTGTCTTGCGGGCGCGAATTTGATTGACTTAACTCAGTTTCCAAAGTGCAAACACGTCATTCCTTTGAAGTGCATAACCATAAGCTATTCTTACCTCGCAGTGCTTGGCGTTCGTTTTCGCAATTATGAGACTACAGAACCCGGAAAGCAACATTCTGTAGATCAGGTCGTCTGGAATCATGCGTGCTCCGTTTCAGCCAAACATCTGTTTCGCACGCATATTTTCTGTTTCAAAGTTCTTTGATTAACAGGCAAACATTGATGGAAAATAAAATAATAATAACAATAAAACAGATAATAAAAGAACAGTATTCGATGATTACCCAAGAAACAAATCTTTTTATTTTTTATAAATGTGCAATTCTTCTCAGCAAACATCTCAAACGGACGAGTTGCAGCTTTCAGCTCGGCTCATTTTTCTCATTCTTACAACAATTTACACCATAAAACGCTTCATAGAACGACGCCAGAGTGCTGGGGTCATTGCAGGCTTCCAGAACCATTACGCCGGATAGAGAATTCGAACAGTCTTGGCAGAAACAAAGAAGGATGGCAATATTTTAAAATTTTCACTTTCGAGTAACCACGTCAGGAAAATTTCAAGAACATAGTTGCTCGCGTCACAGCGTTTTTGGTGGCTCCCCTACACCTAATTGTTGAAACACTAAACACTGACAATAAACGTAGATTAGTTCTGTTTATATATGAAAGAGAAAGCTAAAAGGCAGTATTTTGATGTAAACAACAAAATGACAGAACTTTTTTGTAAAATATATTCCGTAGTAATTGTCAATACCAAAGTTACGCAAGTAGTGAAATACAAAATGATAAATAAAATCTGAAAAGCAAGCACGACTTTGCCAATGTTCTTAAGATCAAACAGTCAAATCTTATTTATAAGCTTAATTAACGGAAATATGACGTCATTGAAACTGGGCCGGTGATCTGAAATACGTCATGATACGACTCCTTAAAGATGTTCGTGCAAAAACTCTCTAAAAGACAAGTTAACTTAGAAAAATTTCTGATATTTGATAAAGATTTGCTTCTTTAAAGACCAGGAAAAAGTTTCGGGGTCATCGACTTCATTTTAGAAAAAATACGCTTCGAAATACGCCCCTATTTTAGCCTATTGACGCTCGCTCGAAACTCAACATGCCCATGCGGAAGGCTTCTAGAAATAGTACCTCTCTCACAAGTTAATACAGCTCTGATTCCCTCGGTCAGCAATTTGGGGGTTATCGATTCAATTTAGAAATATTGCGCGCAGAAATTGAAGAACCCATCCCCCCGAAATTCACCACCGGTTCACTACCCAGAGTTGTCTAGCGTTGTTATCTCACTCACAAGTCCATATCAAGCCTGTTGCATGCCTCCGTTAAAATATTCATTAACACGTTTCTTTTGAGAAACTTTCTCTTATGGCTGAAAATCAGAAATGCATTTGGCTTTTTTTGCCGACGTTTTAGCCTGGACCTTACTCATACAATATTTCTTGAAGTCTTTTGAATGCAAAGGACTACACTACGCAAGATAAATGGATGTTGGACCTCTTGTTTAGAGATGCATGTAACAGGCGTCACTCTCGGTGTGAGTAAAGAAAATCTGAATGCCAAAGGGTTATTACAACAACATTTTCTTTAATATTTCTTGCTTCGTACGTGGTAATGGAACATGTGGTGTTCAGCCTGGAAATCAATTTGGCAAATTTAGATCATGACAGATATATACACAATTTGAATAATGTCTAGTCAAACACTAAATCGAACACATTTCTTGATAACATTATTTCAGTGATGTATCTCGGTTCTATTTTGATCTTAAGTTGGCACGATATAACGCATATTATATTGCTAAGAAAATAAGCAATAGACTTGTTTTGTTAACATAAATCATAATGACTGTCTGGTCTAATGTATAAATGATCAGTAGTTTGGAACTTTTAATTAAGTATCAGAAAATGATGAATTTACTCCTGAACTCTTGTTTTTTATACTATTTTGAGAGTATCTATCCTCATTTTTACCAAATCCCATCTAAATACGGCCCGGCTGGCTATAAAATTCGCGATTTTTTTTTCGGGCATGTTCGGGCGCCAATGATAGAGGACTAAGTACTAAAACATAATGATTATGTTGCTAGTAGCAACCGAACATTGAGAAAGTTGAAACAAAATGGCGACGTTTGTGTCACTCGTGGACTCCAAAAACGAGATCGTGGAACAGTTGTTTATAAAGCGAAGGTAAGGGCTCACTTTCTTGCGGAATCGAAATTTAAATATCACATTTACCAGTAGAGATTTTGTTTTTGGTTAAATACGGTAACTTTAGAGAGATCAGACCGTTCAAAGTGTTAGCAATCGCAACTAAGATTTCGTCAATCCAGATTAAAAATAGAGTCTCTCTCTTCTTGTTTTCCCTGTTTAGCTAAAACGTTAGATAGGGTATTTTAATATATGGTTGCGATGGGTGCAGGTTTTATCGAATGAGCCAGTTGCCAAATATGTTGACATGATTTATAAACAAAGTATATTAGCAGACGGGAGTGAATCTTCCCGGTTAGGATAGACAGAATCGAAGCTAGTACTTGTTTTACACAATTATTAACATCTGAATTAACTGCAAAAGGATGATTTTTTCGCCTTTTGTTTCAAACAACAATTCGTGTGCTATAGTATGTAGAATCTAAGGAGAAGGAATCGAAGAAATTGGTGTTTAACAATTTATGTGCCTGCTCAGTCAGGGCTGTGGCTTGAACTCTCGACCCAGTTATGAATGTTTTAATGAGCAGGCACATAACTTGTTAAAACTGTTTGATCATACACTGTTCTGCGGAACCATGGTACTACGAATCTTAATAATTTAGAGTTGATTTAACCTAAATTGCATTCACGATTTGCCTTCTAAACTGATGCTGTTCCAAGCATGGCCATTGGTACCAGTACAGTAAGAATAATTTTTTTCTGCTCTCCTGTCTTCTATATTTGGACACAGTGTAAACACCTAAATTGTTACTTAATTACAAGTTTAAAAGTGATCTCTGGCTAAAATGGTTAAAAAATTTTAAAAACTATGAGCTTTCGACTGCCCGAACTGCAGTCTTCACAGACTGCAGCTTGGGCAGCCGAAAGCTAACCATTTTAGCCAGAGATCGCTTTTAAACTTGTAATTATGTCTTATCCTGGCTGCGGCCCTTCAATATTTTTATAAATTGTTACTGTTCACCAGTGCCCTAATATAACTCATACTTATGCTATGTTTTACGTAATGTGGTCTTGGGTGATTTTAAAAATATGTTATTAATATGTTGTTGATAAATTATTATGTTACCACATTTTGATACATACAGAGATGCAGAGGAGCAAAGAAAAAGAGAGGTCATTGCGGCAGTGATAATTCAGAGCTGGTTTAGGGCAACAAGAGTGAGAGTTTACATAAAGTAAGTATGAAAGAGACTTCAATCTTACAATGATCAGTGAATACCATGGAAAAACTGATCTATCTTTACTGACACCAAAAAAACAACCATAACCTATTTTTTTCAAACTGAAAACCAACAAAATTAAAGCCATTTCAAAAAGGTATAGAAAATTAATCATGTGCCAATTTCTTTGTTTACAAAATTAGCTTGAGATTGGTATCAACTTAGATTGACAGTTGTGAGAGTTGGACATTTATGTGGCTTTCTTATACCTGGGAATAAATTTTAACTATTTGCACTTTGACTGAAAGATAAGTCTAGTATATGTTTTTAGTTACTCTATTATGTTGCTGACTCATTTGGACATGAGTGATTTTAATCGGTGACTTAATGCACTCCCTGCAATTTTATCTGCTATAGCAGACAAGTGACAACCTTCTTGAGGAGAGAGGACCTGGGAACTAGATTGGAGAAATGACTTGATTGTTGAACCACTTAGTATAACTTAAGGTTTTAATTCAGAATTGTTTTGTTTTAGATTCCTGAATCACTGTGCTACAACAATACAGAGACATTTCAGGGGCCACAAGGGAAGAGAAATTTATAGACAGCTTGTTAAGGTTAGTTTAGTTTTATACTTGTAACTTTTTTCTACTTTGAGTATTAGTGTCTTGTGGTAAAGGAGGCACAACCAATTTGATTGAATCTCAAACTCCTTATCATTTGATGTTGATGTGGATTCAAAGCCACAAGTGTTGTTTTTTGGAGTTTACCCAATTAGGAATCTTTTTCAACACAATTTGCCCATGAATGAATAATAGAAAACATTAAATTCCTGTGTTTACAAATTTCCTAGCCTTTTTGTTTGGGTGCTTGAGATATGAATATAGCTTATTATTAAATTTTCAATCTCGAATATTGCGGTTCGCGCATTCTGATTGGTTCATTCAATCTCGGTTATCAGCTCATATTTGGAGTTCACCAAATATGGAAACTGACTGTAGTGTTTGCAAAGCCAAAAAATAGGTTCTAATTAAAATTTAGCTGTTATTTTTAAGTATGGAAGAGTTTAGAAAACTAATTAAATTTAATAAAACAATTATTCTGTTTGCGCTTGTTGGATATGAGATGATTTATAGCCAACTCGGCACTACGTGCCTCGTCAGCTATTTACCATCTCATTTCCAACGCGCGCTCTTGGAATAATTGTTAATTAGTTTGCATTCAGTTTGTACTCATTAAGCTAAACCATCTTGTAATTATTTTTTTCTGACTAACTGACTAAAAGAGCTTGACTTTTTGCTACAGATGGCTAAACTTACCTTAGTAATGACTATTTATTTCTGTGAGGCCATGAGGTATATCAATGTCTCATTTTGTGTACAAAATTATTTAACTGCAGGAACATCTGGCAAGAATGAGAGTAGACTACTACAATGCACAAGCAACAAAGGTGAGATTGCCCACTCAATACCAATAGTTATAATAAAAAAAATGTTAATAATAGTAATAATAATGATAGTAATAGTTATGATAAAAATAATAATAGTAATAGTAATTAATAATTTTTAGTTTTAGTTAGAAACTATTATTATAGTAATTTAGTACTAGATAAATGTAAATTTTCTTAAAGTTAAAACTAAAACTGTTGATGTAGCAATTTGGAGGAGTGTTTCACTTGTGCTTAGATAATTTCAAAAGGATATAGTATGTTAATTTGTACAGTATTTCGATGTTGCAGCAACATTGAATTACAACTGATTGTATCTTGATCAGTTATTGTTTGAAATTGTTAGTAGAAGAACGAACGTACAGAGTAGAATGTTGATTTTTTTTAAACATCAGATATGATAAGTATTTTTTTCTCCACAGATTCAAAGAGTTTGGAGAGGTAAGGATTTTTGCAGGTTTTTCAAGTTGAATGTAAATCTGGCTTTTACTTTGCTCTACCCCTTAACATTTACCTGCATTGTGGCTGTTTTTTAGGGGAGAGACCAAGCGCCAATTGAGTGTTAGACGATCGAGTGAAAGAAACCTGGAGAGATTAAGAGAGAAGAAGCTCTTCTCCCCAGGTTTTTCTTTTGATCACGTGCTAAAGCTTGGTTGTCTCTCTAAAAAAAAGGCACTCTGCAGGCTGCCTCAACAAGAATCATCTTGTGTAGTTATATTGATTGACAGCTAGCTAGATTTTAACATGCAACATTTTGTTTATTAACCACAGGGTTTTACACAAGAAAATTTATCCACAATTTCTTTAGCCGTAAGAGATACCTTGAAGGGGTAATAGCCAAGAATGATGTGGTCAGGTAAAATTGTCTGAACTTCTATTTTTGCTTATGTAAAACATGCAGTGTATTTAATGTCATTAAGTTTTGTTTCTAAAGATTTGTAAATTTATATCAATTGCCATGATGGCTGATGATTTCAAACCATCCATTGATTTTATTGTTAAGAATTAAGAACTTGTTTTATATTAAACATACTATCAGCTCCTGATAACTTGAGCCTCGACATGATAACTCAAACCTTGGTAACTCAACTCCCAATAACTCAAAGGCATCTGCATCTCCCTTAAAGGCTTTTCAAGTTATCAGGATTCCACCAAACTGGGCTTACCTGTCCTTTAGATTTTATGTTGTTTGATTTTACTGTGTCCAAATTGTAATTGACATAAAGTGATAGATGAACATCAGCATGGTTAATTGGCTGACCTACTATCCAAACATCTACTGCCAAATAAACTTATCCAATATTGAAAACTTTTATTTCCATATAAATTACAGCAAATCAAGTAATTAATTGTGCATAGTTGGCCTCGTTTATATAATGATAAAAAATATAAACCAAACTCTGTTGCTCTGCAGGAGAGAGTTGAAAGAACTTGCTACTAAATGTGCTGAGGAAAAAGAAAAGGAAAGACTACAGACAGCAAGGGTGAGTTTAATCTGGCTTGTTCTCCATACTCATGCAGCTCTCACAGACAAATTTGCCACATGCTCTAGTGTCCATTCTGTTAACACTTGCAACAAACACAAAATGTTTATTCCAAAATATAACTCAGCTGTTGGCAAACATACATTCTTTAAACTTTTATCAAGCAGTCACTCTGTGGAACTCACTGCTGTGCAGCATTAAAGACAACATATCCAGGCCATGCTTGTTTAAAAATGGATTATTATTATTAGTTGTTACCCCTGGGACCAGTCACATGTTTTGATGATGGGGAGGGGGGAGGGGGGCAAAGGTTTTTTTAATCTGTGGAAGATACCAAAATTTCTTTTAGTTGCAAAAGAATGCAGGGACAATACCATTAGCTCAACTTTAACTGCCAGGGTATCCTAGAAACAAATTAGGGATATTTTGGGTAGTCAACTTTAAATTGGTATTAATTATTTTTTGGTATAAATTATAAACCTCTGTCCAACTTCCCCCCCCCCCCTCTCCCCCATCATTAAAGTATAAGAGTGGGGCCCAAGGGACTACTACATTTCAGAGAGTCTGATAGCTTGCTTCTTGTTTTTATGATAGTTAGTTGATTAACCAATTTGATGACTAAACCATTTGACAGACTGTCAAAGAGCAAGAAGCACAAAAGACGCATTATCTTCTGAGTACCCACCAAATTCCTGGTGTTTATAACTCACCCTTCAAGACACAGCTGTCAGAGGAGGAAGCAGAACTAAGGAGAGCCAGGCCTCGGAGTCACAAGAGTAGAAAAGTTTACTCTCAATCTCATCACACAGTGGACATACTTGACCTGCGGGACACAGCTGGCACTACCAAGAGTTTTGTTGAGCCCAGATACCAACCTTTACCACCAATCGATAATAAAATCCAGGTAACTATCTGGTACTAATATTTTCAGTTTATAGCCTGCTCAGTGACCATATAATTATCCATTCTGGTTAATGAGCACCTAAATGCCATCATCATCATTCATTTAACGTACAGTTACAAGAAACTTTGGCAACACTTTAATTTAGTAAACTTCATAATTTTTCAAATAATTGCTAAATTAAAATGCACTAAAGTTAAGTTTTGCAATTAAAGTGATCACTACAATGTGAAATTCTGCTACATCAACTGTTTCACACAATGCTGTGATCGATTTTGTGTTTTTATGTATACAATTCATCTTTGCAACTGAAATGATGATGATCACTACATCATAAGACAAGCAATTAGAAATTTTTTATTGACATAGCAAAAATTTTGAACACATTTTTGATTTCACATTAAATCAAGTTAAACTAATGGTGTTTTATTTTGTTTAATATTATGTTATATTATTTTATATTTGTTTAATACTAAGCTGCCTTTTATAGTTTCCTGGTTAAGCCAGGTACAAACACTAGATCATGTTTATAGGTCAGGATCAGCAAAAGAAAGAAATTCCTTTTCTTTGAGTTTGTTTAAGTTTATTTTTTCTCATTAATTTAAAATTAGCTAATATAGATTCTGACCTATAGACCTTGAAGCTTGCTGCATGACTCATTAACATGCTTATGGTGTATCTACAAACAGGGTCCATTTAGGTCGGCAGATGAAGTCAGAAGGCAGCGACACAAGCCCCTGAGCCCTTCACTTCGAGTTGCAACTTCTTACACATCTACTGAGGAAGCTAGGTAAAGTTTCATTGTTTCATCATCATTATTATTATTATTATTATTGTTATTATTATTATTATTTTAAATCATTATCTAGGTATTTTAATCATTGTTCTAGGTAAAACAGTTTTAGTTTTTGGGTAAAAAAAAAATTGGAAGCCCCAAAATGATAAATTTGCAAATAATCATCAACCTGGGTTAACTAAACAACATCTTCTATGTATAGATCTTCCATCTGGTTAACAAAAGATACAAATTTATTGGTAGGGTGTTGGTTTAAATTGTACTCTTAGTCAATGTTAGTTATATAGTTAGAGCCTGTGGAACTGATTGAATTGTGTGGCCTTGAGCTCATAATAATGTGTAGAATGCTTCGAAAGATAGATCAGTCTTTAAATATCCAGTTGCTGCTTGTGTTTAGGGCTGAGATGAAAGCTCAAGAATGGGTGACTCGTCTAATTGATAACAAGTAAGTATTATAATTAGTTGTTATTAGTACATACAAAATCAGTGACTTGCTTTTTTCGCATGCTCTGATTGGTTCCTGAAACAGTCATAGGCTATTTACTGTTTTGAGAATTCAAAGCTCTTTTTACGATAGTCTTGAAAGAGGAAATTTACAAAATAAACGATTCCGCCATTCCCTTAAACACAAAAAGGGCAATGAAATTTGGGATTTCTGTATTCACAGGTTAGGGTGATACCTCTACTAGTCACTTCCACTTCAGGTGATTTTAATTTGATGCACAACCAAAGTGAAGGGAAACACCTGGTCGCTTAGTGTTGTAAAAGACGTTATTATGTCAGAAGATGATAAAAAAGTGTGTGTTTGTTTCAGGTTTGTACCATTTACACGAAGAAGCTGTCCATATGAGCCACTGCTGCACACAACATCAACTTTTGGAAGGTATAACTCTTTGCAATTAATGTAGCCAGCTCCTCTATATTTTGATACACTTTGATATACTTTATATCTATAACTATAAATCGCTTATTGAGCAGTAGACGTGCCTAAGTTTTTAAACCATCCTGAGCTGCGCTGACGAGTTCTCCAACAGTGAAATATTACTGTCTAGCTTTACAGTTTTTAAGAAACTAGTTCGTGGTTATCGACCGTTTGTATATCGCAGACCTTCCAACATTGCTGGATGCAAATGCATGCGGAATTTTTCAGATGGTATATTAGTTGAATGGGGAAAGAGGATTTCAGCCTAAACTCCCTAAAGATTTGAAATGAAATAATTTTTTTATGTGCGCTATGGCGGTAAGTTGCGTTCACTTTAATCTTTATTTTTCTATGATGGAACTCGTAACCGTAAACCCTTATTTAACACAAATCTAAACGAGGAGGTATGCAAAATACTGTGCTAACGACTGCGTGTGTGAACACTAAAATACTTTTGATATGTTTTGAGTTCGTTTTTACTTCAGCCAAAAATTTCTTTAAAGTGTGCCAATGCGTGAGAGCGTGAAAAGGACTTCAATGACAATACTCAATAGTGTGTGTCTCATGCGAAATACGTGAGAGTTGGAAGGTCTGCTATCGTGTTATGCCGGATGCCTTTGGGAAGTTCAAGCAGCGCTCGGGGCAACGATAACCACAAACTATATATTTTGCCTATAAGTGCAAAAAAAAAAAATATCAAACCTTACGTGCAATTGTCGAGATGCACAGCCGTTGAGACGAACACACTCACGTCAAACAAAAAGCGCGCGAAAATTTCTTTTATATTTTCTAAATATATACCATATATTACCCTGGGTACCAGAGGCTGTACTCGCTCGCGGAGTAAAACGCGTAGAAGAAACTCTATCTTCTACGCGT
>JAOBAT010058444.1:0-26537 GCA_026413305.1 Hydrozoanthus tunicans | reverse complement strand
GTGTTTCTAGAAGATAAATAGGTTAGAGTTTTTCGGATTGCGTGTGGAATAAAGAGAACCGAACGAAGTGCAAGATGTAAGAATGAAATATACTACTGGACTTCTGTCCAAACAGTAGCAATGATGCTGTGATATAATCTTTTATATAATCAGGCCTTTCACTGAGAGGCGTGCGATCGCCTGCACAAGCCTTGGCAGATGCCTAAAGAGCACTAGGTGTGCTTTTAATTGCACACCTCGATCTTAAATTTCCCTGTGGTTAATGCATTTCAGTAATTATTTGTTACTATGGGTAATATGAAGGTGCGGGAACTGCGATGATTTTAAATCTCTGGGTGAGTATATTTTGTTAAATCAGTGATTACAGTTCTGAGACAGAATAAAATGGAATTGTCATAGGTCAATAAATATACTTTAAAATTTGTGTATTGCGTCGTTTGTTTAAACAAAAAAAGCCTGCTGTCTGTATTTGTATTACACTTTGTCCACTCTAGACTTAAAATACTGCTTGATAAAGTCTATCGCACACCATCACACACCTAGGAAAGTTTAGGCGTGCGATTATTAGCACACCTGCAATTTTCCTCAGTGAAAGGCCAGTTAATAATATTTTGATATATACTGGTAAAATCATGTTGTGTATTTCAGTGGGCAGTACCTGAAGGCCTGGCCAATATGCATCTAGTGACTGGAAAATAGGTAAAGTAATCTGACCCTTGTCCATGTTTGCCCATATGTACCAATCATTTATCCTTAGGTACTGTTGTATCTTACCATACAACTCTGCAAAAGATGTAAACAAAAAAGAATTATTTAACAAACAGTTAGAACTTTAAGTTGTTGTTTTATCTCATGGCAATGAACTGAAAATTGACAAGTCATCTTTTTGCAGGGCTTCAGATTTAGGCAGACAAACGGCAAATTTGACCGGGCCAACAAGCAATTTTCTATTTCAACTCATCGGGTGAATAGCTCTATTTGCCATTGAATCATTTAACAAAAATGACAGTTTAGAAATTGATATGTTGAATGAGTTGAATAATTCATATGTTCATCTAAAATTTCCCTGAAATAATTTCCATAATGTTGAAAAATCTTACTATGTAAACCAGAGTTAGTAGAGGTTCTCAATATGAAAACACAGGCAAGTTTTACTAATAGCTGGAGATTATGCAAGAGTCTTTTGGCCATGTACAACTATGAGGAGTTTTGAGCCAGGTGGTACCTGTAAATTTTCTCCACCTGAGCTATTTTAAACTGAAGTTCTGCTTATTGTATAATTATAATTTATGAAATTTTGTTGTTGGGGACACTCGAGGCTCACAGGGCTCTACCAAGTTTTGCCAATGAAAACGTTTCTCCACCCCCTCCCCCAAAAAAACTCTTCCAAGCAGAAATAATACACTATTGCTGTCAGTCCGCCTGATGACAATATTAGCGACCACGTTTGGTTCCTTTTAAATGTTGATTCTTTTGTCTAGGGAGCCAACATGGCGTCTGGTCTATTATCTTTGGCATCTCTAGGGAGTGAAAGCACCCTGAGATTATTTATTCCTCAAACTCTGCACCATTCACCTCGTACCCAAAGTTAGTTTTTCCACAAGTTTTATGGACCGGAAACAAAGTTTTGTTGGTTAGTTACAAACGAAAATGTTTAAACGTTAAATGTTTTAGTGAGCAGATGTTGCACTACAAGCAGCATAACTATAAAGTCAAGACAGGAAAACACAACACATTGTTATTTTATTTTCCTTTTCACCGTGCTGAAAAAAAATTAGAAAAACACTAAAAATGAAGAAAATCAGGGAAGAACGAGGGAACTGAAACAAAAAAAGCATGAAAACCCTCCATTTTCAGAAATGTGCACATGATTCGTGAATGAATAAAAAATTTGTGGACTTAACGCTAAATGCATGAAGCTTGGCAGGTTTGTTCTCACTGTTATGGTTTTGAAAGTCACTAACTTTTCCTGGCCTCTCCAGGACTTTTACAAACAAAAATATTTCAAGAACCTTCTGACAAAATAAAACCTGAAGGAAGATTGACTGCAAGTGCTAAATCATGTTAGAAAAACACAAAGAATTGTTTTTAAAATTTTTTCACAGTTTGTCTGGGCCACCAGAATGTCATGTCATAGGCCAACTACTAACTGTAGATAGCTAGAACATGAATTGACTTTGCTCACCTCTGAACATTGTGACGAGTCGGGGAATACCAAACAGTATCCCACCTTTCAGAAGGTATTCAAAGTATGAGTCAACTCCAGCACCGATCCCAGAATCCTGTGCTGTCCATTTCCCACTCATAACATCAATATGATTACCAACCTGTACAGTGTTGGAGCAAGTAGCAGTTTTATTAATTACTTAAGACTTGCTTTTTAAATAAAAGGTGACAAAGTGCAATGAAATAAACAGCAGTTAAAGTACTTCTAAGCATACATAGCTTAAATATAATTATAATTATTATAGTCCAGATCAAAACTAATTGCATTTTAAAATAATGTAGTCAAGGAATCTATTTTCTGAGCTAGTGCTCATTTAACATTAAAAAGGCTGCCAAATATAAAATCCATCACATCCGTGCTCGACTTGTAAGGGATTTTTACTGGTGACTCACTACACTTCAAAACCTTATGACACAGTTCAAAAATGCATTTGAATTGTAAAACTATAAGACCTGGTCTTTTGTGGATAAATATGTCCACACTAGCTCACCTATTTTCTAAACTACACAAAAAAATCATGTTTATAATCACATCATCAACTCACCAGTCCAAGAGCAGAGCGACTATCCCACAGTCCTTCAAGTGCCCTCATGGCTGCCTTTATAAATTTGTCATCTCCTATGATCATAAAATAAAACAACACATTTCTAATTATAAAATTCCTTAAAAAAATATTATAAAAATAATTTATTTCAAAACACATGAACAAAAAACTGATTAGAGCAGTGGGTAAATAGAGAATCTTTGCAGAAATCTTTACAGTAACAATTTACATGTGCAATTTCTGCAAAACTGTTGATTTCTTAATCAAATGAACCAACAATCTTGGAACCTAGACGTAATTATTAGTTATGTAAATATGTCGACCACTTGACACTAATAGTAATTTTACATTTAACAAAAAAGAGAATCTCAGTGTATAAGTACATGCAACATTTGATTCTATTGACTAGATCACTGTCAGCCAAACACTTTGATTGGCACAAATGCTAAAAATGCTTTACAAGTTTCCTTACCAGTAAGTGCACTGATTGTTCCAAATTCCAGAACATAGGTGCCACACCCAGCTGTGCATGTAATAGGTGTCTCACCATTTGGTACCCCATGCCTCAGATTAACTGTTCCATAAGGCATACCAGTATTTGTATTGAACGCTGTAAGAGAAGATCCATCTATTCGTCAGTTTATTGTAGCTAGATGAATACGGTAACTACAATACAATAATTACTGTCTATACTTCAAAAAGAAGGGGTACACAAAAAAAATGTTTTCCTTGAGGTTACTGAATATAACTTGAAAGCTTTAATTTTTTTTAGTAATTTTTGATTTCTGAAACCTTTTATAAAACTACTACTTTTAAGTGAAAACCACATCTCAACTACTTTGGAATTACTGAAGATATGAAGTAAGACTTTCTTTTTTCTTTTTTTTTCTTAACTGGAAGATTATTTATCTTTGTGTCAAAGTTTTCACAGTTGGCTGCATAGTTCAAAGTCAACATCTATTGGTCACAGCATGTTTGATCACCATATATGCTATTGCTTAAACGGGTTTTGTCTGCTGTCACCTACATAATTTTTACAACTGAAAGTTTCTTTACACTCATTTGTGAATCAATTTTATTCTTAATGGTTACACCTAGTTGCATTTTGAATTTTGACTCTCAGGCAGTTCAAGGATAAAAGGTTTACAATCTGCTACAAAATCTAAAGCAGCTTGAAGCACTTGTTCTCAGTTCAAGCAAGTTTAGACAATTTGCTCCAGGCTCCCCTTCCTCCAATGGTAAACTTTAACAAGAAGAAGGTTATTACTTGCAACAATTGCATTCGGCAGTAAAATCATCCATTCTTTTAGACTTCCGGACTTTCTGCAACTATGTAATTTTCTTTTTTATGATCAGCAACATGATAGAAGGTACATATCTTTTGTTTGATATATGTAAATTAAATCAGTTGGGATAGATAAATTAAAAGCCACAAAACAATGTTTATTACCTGGCAACATTCTTTCAGCAACATCAACAGCAAGCTTAAGCAAAGGTCCTTTGCATGGCCATCCATCATCTACCATGACTCCTGCTCTAACAGCCAGCAGATGGGCAGACAGAAGACCTCCTATGACTGAATGAAAACCTGCACTGTACTTCAAAAACATAAAGCATTTACACCTGTCACCAGCAATTATTGACAAATACCTTGACAACTATAGTGTAGCTAAACTAGGCTATTTCTTGTCAATTTAAGAATGGCAGTACTTATTATATAAATTTATTTTTGTTGTTCATAAACATGTGCCATCAAGGACTCTTGAATAATAATTTATATTATAATGTATACAAATAATAATTAGTTTTAATTAACTGTTAATAAAACTAATGCTGACAAAACATGTAGTGGTAGTAAGTATGACAGTACTCTGTACTTCTTTTAAAGTGCATATAACACTAACAATTATTTTTGTTAATTTTTTAAATCAGTCATATTCTCAATTTTTTTCCCCACACATTTGAAGTTCAAGTTTTGTTGGTTTAGGACCGCATTTTAGGGGGACTGGCTTATGTCATTCCCAAACATCTCTTTATTAGAACACAGCAAAATGGATATGAATGAATCAGAGATTTAATTTTAAGCCTAAATATTGATAGATCCAGCGCAAAAAGGAAGTAAGAGACCTTTGATGGAGTTGTCATTTCTCCCTACATGTATTATCCCTATTATCTCTTCATAACCATTGGGAGAATTTAGCATTTCATACAAAGTCACATAGTACGATGTTTTTTCGGTAGTACCTTCAATTATTCCAAAGCTTAAAAAATAAAGTTACAAAGTGTATAGAACTCACCTCTTATATTAGTCTCAAATACTGACACATTAATGTCCTTATCAAAGTCCAAAGTTTCTGCTAAAAGTGTAGATATCCTCTTAAATTCAGTAAAGTTTCCAAGAATCTGCCAAAATCAAAGATTATAAATTATTATTTTTAAATAAACAAAAAGTAACAAAACTATTTTTCAAAAAAAATGTAGCCAATGGAATAAAACTCCTTAGCAGTCTAGTTAAAGTATATTATATTAATAATTTTATACTACATACCTTCAAAAATTTGACCTTAAAAATTATACCATACCAAACTATATAAAAGGTTAATGATCTACCAAATACATCATAAATTTAAGTATAATTATTAATTATAAATTCATTTGTTGACATGTCTACAGCTGTAAAATGTGGCCTCTGGTTTAGGGTGTGCTTGTTTGGGTCTATTCTTGAATAATAATACATGGAACAAAAACTTTGTCCGATTCATGTGGTTATTTTCCTGCAAAGTTCTGAGTAAAATATTTGCATTTGTTCAAAATTTAAATTTGAAAAAAATATTTCATTGATTGCCCTGACAATCTGGAAGTAATTTCAAAATTTTAATTCTAAGCGGAATAGTTGGAATAGGCCAAAATGATTGGGCCCTTAATTAACATTTGGTACAGCTATTTAACTTACCAGTAAAGTGTCAAGTGCATCTATTAGAGTAAGTGAGTAACTGGAAGAGAGAAACATTTTTTCATGATTAATAATTTTCTTTACCAATAACTATGTTAACAGTTCTTAAAAAGAACTTTAAAAAACAAGATTTTATCAAAAATCAGCATTACCACTGAAGACTCTAAATGGCCTCTTTTGCAAATAAGTTTCTACAAAGAGACAGTAAAAGTATGTCTCTTTGTTGCACACACTATCTATTATCCAAAAGAGTACCTAAAGGCAGGCCTAAAACCCAAATCTCCTGTGCTAACAGTCACTGCATGAATGTTAGAAAGTTGACGAGCTGTATTGAATTAGCAAGGGGATATTAGCTCCGTTTCAGTCTCAAGTATGCCTATTGGTGCATTGCTAAATTCTCAAACTTGAACCAATAATTCTCATGTTTTTAAGTTTTGCCCTTTATTCAGATTAGATATATAACAGGGCTCAAAGTTTTTGACCAACTGGTCACACATGCGACTTGATACATTGATTGCTTGCTTGAAAATTCATGAGCAATTACACTAGTAGTTCTAGTTCTTTTTGCTTGAAGATCTCTTTTCTGATCAACATTTCATCCCAGTCCCAGAGTGTTCTCAGTTATTTTGTAACACTGTAAGAAAGCACTTCCTAAAGTTTTTACCAGGCAAAACTTCAGGAAGGAACTCCAACAAGTGTTTGAAACTAAATTCAATATTGCTTAATTTTGATAAGCTTCCTAAAATCTTTAGCTATGTGACTAGAAATTTAGCCCTTTTGCACCCAAAACCAAAAGTATGGTAAACTTCAAGCCCTGTGTAACTATGAATGCACTACAAACCTTCCCCAAGTGTCTTGGCCAGTGCAGGACAAAGGTCTCAGTTCATCATAAGGGTAGGCATGGTTCAAGTAATTGTCGTATCCATGGTAAAACATAGACCGTGTTTTCTCCCTTTGGTAAATATTATGGAGAAACATTGGAAAATCATCATAATATTTTTATACATTAAACATCAACCAAGCCACTGAAGGACACTTATAGAAACAGCTTCTTTGCCAGAACAACAACCGAACATGGATTCAATGCTACACCAGCTCTAAGTACCAGCTTCAATAACATCCATAAAAATGGTAATTATGAGTAGGTTAAGGTAAATATTTGTTATGAGGTATAAGCTCATGAAAATTGTTAAAATGAATTTACTGAGCCTTAACTTGAAAAAAACGGGTTTTTGGGCCAAAAGAATTTAAAGCACAGCGTATTAAACAGCAGACATAACAAAAACAACAACATAGTTGTATCAGGATTTCTCAACAAAACATAACTTTGATAATAACATTCTACAAAAGCAAATAATACTTCATATACGAAACAAAATTTCCTTCTAGATAATAAAGCATACAGAACTACTGTTGGTGTTACAGCAAAAAATAATTATTTACAACTTATGGAACGATATATACACATATAGTACCTGTTGCATGAATTCTAATACTGTCGTTGACGACACTTGGCGTCAAAACGAACCATTTAAGATTTTGAGGCGAAAATTTTAAAGGGCACGATACTTTTTAATTGCGTTTACAGAGGAAATCGATGGCAAAGCCCCTACTTTTTTGTTTCGCCACAACATCTGTCAAATGGACAGGCGACGGTATAATCCGGTATAAAGTATCTACTTACTTGAAGGTTCTCATTTCTTCTTTCGTCATTGAACTGCTAAAGGGTACAACCATAACCACGATTAGTACAAACAACCATCGCCAATGCAACTCTGATTTCTTCATTACTTCGCAATTACAAAGAATTTGAGTGATAAACTTCCATATTGATTCAATTGGAAGAGTTCTTTTATCAAAACTCTGATGAGTGATGACGCGCAGCTGCGCAATTCCGGACACAGTGTGAAACTTTCACAAGATTCCGTCTTAAGACGACTTTTCAATAAATTTTAACTGCGAGCACTTTTCCTGTATATGCTGCAGTGATTACCCTCAAAGCTCAATAACTACTTCAGTCACTAAAACTCCAACAAATCACTAATCAATTAGAACAAAACATGAAGAAAATCAAAAAAGAACGAGATCAAAACACGTTTCTCTAAAGTGTAAAACCGCTGAGCACCCCGAACACTCGTCTCCTGCATCCTTGGTGCGCCGAGCCAGCGGTTGTACAATGTAATGGCGGCATATTTGTTTTTTGTATACAAGACTACTAGCCGAAAGTCCCCCGAGAGCATTACCAAATAATGACGATGCCAAGCATCCACGACTGTTTTCACGTAAGTAGAAAAGAAGTTGAAGAAAGAAGGTTGAACTGTGTTCAAAAAGGTCCCAGAGAATATAGAGACTTTTAAACATAGAGAGAACATTAGTTCTTTATAAGACGTACGTTTTCAGGGTATGACAACCAAATGTCAAGGGAAAATAAATACAACAGTCATGATTTCTTCACACCGATATCACACGAGATCTAACCCAAAGAACATTAACCGAGCATGGAGACACTTATAAAACCAGCTTCTTCCTCAGAACAACAACTGAATATAGCAGATTACCACCAAACATTCGTCCCATTTAAACTGGCCCCATGGAAAAATTTTAATGATTGATAATTTTTATTTATTTATTTTACTATAACATATAATTAGTTAGTATATAATCGAAATTTCTTACCTTTATATTGTAAAAGCACTATACACACAGCACAAATGGACTAATATTTTAACCTATATTTGTATCTTAACTAGTTAATAGCATGTTTTACAATGATACTTGGTATAAATACCATGAATGATTTTGTCAAAGTTTTGGGGTATGAAGCGAAATATTGGAATATGAATATTCGCATATTTTTGGCCTCGAAATATGAATATTTGACTATTTTGACCTCGGAATACAAATTTTAGGCCAGCCAGACCAGGAAATATGATTATTTATGAATACTTGTCTCTGGAATATGAATACTTGGAAAATATTCCGAAAAGAATATGAATATTCTGGTTCAAAATATTCTGCTTCATCCCCTAAAAAATTGTTAAACAAATTTTGGACAATTATTTTGTAACATCATGAGTGGCATTAAGCCAAATATCACCACAAAACATGCTACTTTTTCATTTTTTTTTTCGTAACTCTAGTTGAATGAATTACTTTGGCAACAACAAACTTTGGCTTGCAAGTCCTTGTTTGTGAAGCTCTTTTTTGGTACCAACGTTTTGTGAAAGAGGTTTATTTTCTTTGACCACTAAGGTTTTCACATGCAGACAAATGTTTTTTGTTTCAGAAGTTTGCCAAAGTTCAGTTGAAAGAGAAAACACAGTTATGGTCAGCAGGAAAGAGCTTTGTAAATTCAAACAAACACATATACTAACAGCAGTTCATCTTTATGGATATCTCTACTTCAAAGTTTTCAACTTATGGAAGACCAGTGAAAATTGAATGAAAATTTTAAACTATAAGTAATTTTACCCAGCTTTTGGTTTTATTTGAACATTTTTGTAATCATATCCAGTATTCTAGTTTTATCCAAACTTATTGTAGTTTTACTCAACTTTCTAGTTTTATTCCAAACATATTGTAATTTTTCCCAGTTTTTCTAGATTTATTTGGTGCCCATTGTATTACATATTTGAAAATGTCTCATTGATGTTTGTGCAATAAAAACTCTGTTTATTATCACTATTATTTTATTAAATTTTGAAGCGACAGCCTACAGAAACCAGCTGCACTGTTGTTTGAACAAACATGACAAGTGAAATTCAATTTCACAGACTTTGCAGACAAATCAAAGAAAGTTTTGTTCCTGCAGCTGGAAGAAACTCTATTTAAAGCTTTATGACTAAAATTGAAGTTATTCAATCTTGTTTTTGCTTTTAATATTTCAAGAATATACATACAGCAGCACAAGCCCACCTTGGTGAGATGGAAAATCTTTGCCATGAAACTATGTAGAAGTAGGACACAAGTAGAAATACAACTTAAACAGGTTTTTTGGATGAAATGGGTAAGAGGGTGATGGTGGAGGGTGTGAGAGGGTGATGGTGGAGGGTGTGAGAGGGTGATGGTGGAGGGTGTGAGAGGGTGATGGTGGAGGATGGGAGAGGGTGATGGTGGAGGATGTGAGAGGGTGATGGTGGAGGGTGTGAGAGGGTGATGATAGAGGTTGTGAGAGGGTGATGGTGGAGGGTGTGAGAGGGTGATGGTGGAGGATGTGAGAGTGTGATGGTTGAGGATGTGAGAGGGTGATGGTGGAGGGTGTGAGAAGATGATTGTGGAGGATGTGAGAGGGTGATGATAGAGGATGTGAGAGTGTGATGGTTGAGGATGGGAGAGGGTGATGGTGGAGGATGTGAGAGGGTGATGATAGAGGATGTGAGAGGGTGATGTTGGAGGGTGTGAGAAGATGATGGTGGAGGATGTGAGTGAGTGATGGTGGAGGATGGGAGAGGGTGATGGTAGAGGATGGGAGAGGGTGATGGTGGAGGATGTGAGAGGGTGATGATAGAGAATGGAAGAGGGTGATGGTTGAGGATGGGAGAGGGTGATGGTGGAGGATGTAAGAGGGTGATGGTCGAGGATGGGAAAGGGTGATGGTAGAGGATGGGATAGGGTGATGGTGGAGGATGGGAGAGGGTGATTGTTGAAGAGGGGAGAGGGTGATGGTAGAGGATGGGAGAGGGTGATGGTGGAGGATGGGAGAGGGTGATGGTGGGGATGTGAGAGGGTGATGGTAGAGGATGTGAGAGAGTGATGGTGGAGGATGGGAGAGAGTGATGGTGGAGGATGTGAGAGAGTGATGGTGGAGGATGTGAAAGGGTGATGGTGGAGGATGTGAGGGTGATTGTGGAGGATATGAGAGGGTGATGGTGGAGGGTATGAAGGGTGATGGTGGAGGATATGTGGGTGATAGTGGAGGATGTGAGAGGGTGATGGTGGAGGGTATGAGAGGGTGATTTTGGAGGATGTGAGAGGGTATGAGAAGATGATGGTGGAGGATGTGAGAGGGTGATGGTGGAGGATGTGAGAGAGTGATGGTGGAGTATGTGAAAGGGTGATGGTGGAGGATGTGAGGGTGATTGTGGAGGATGTGAGAGGGTGATGGTGGAGAGTATGAGAGGGTGATGATAGATAATGTGAGAGAGTGATGGTGGAGAATGGAAGAGGGTGATGGTAGAGGATGAGATCATGATATACAAAAATTGAGTTCCTTGACTTTGAAACAGTAATTTGTTTTAACAGATGACAGCTGTCATTTATGAATCATGCAAACAGAAATTTAGTGCACTCATGAACTTTGCTAAAATTCCCACATGTTTTAGTTATCAACAGAAAATGATCGAATAACAAGGAAATACAAGAAACTGCAGAGAAGGAACAATAGGCTAGAACAAGAACTCGAGGTACTGAAGGAGCAGTATTTGCATCGGAAATCTCCTGAAAGAGAGCAGTTTGCTAGAAAAAGGTAATGATCAGTGGTGAAGTTTTTTGCCCTCATAAACATTGTATGATAAACAATACAAAAGATATAAAAACGTTCACCGATAATATATAATATTTGAAATACTTGCTTTTGGAAAGTGAAAATACTGCCTTCGTCACATAGAATGAGAAAAAACGACTTTGTGGAAAAGAGTTTGACCGCTACCACCTGAACATCCTTTGGCTGAAGTGAAGTGAGATTGAACACAGAACATATCTGGGTTGACAACTGTCTCCACTGGACACGTGATCAGCTTTTTGAGTGAACTAACAGAAGTGGAGTGGGTCTGATTCAGACGAAGAGCCGACAGATGCCTGATTGAGTAGCTAAAATCTTCTCGAGCCTAAGTAGTGGCTCATAGGGCCGGCGCTTATCTTTGGTTTATGTAGTGCTAAGCGGATGAGAGTCTTCGACTCCCCCTGGACAGGACACTAACCAATGCAGGTTAGCTCCCAGCAGAACTGGTACTCACTTATACAGTTGATTCGACTGGAACAAAGTCAGGTAAAGTGTCTTGCTCAAGGACATAACACAGTGGTCTGACCGGGGCTTGAACTTGGGACCCTAGGTTTACGAGTCGAACACGCTAACCACTCGGCCACTGCACCGCCGCTGATTGAGTAGGAACCTTAAAATCAGCCAATTTTCACTAGAAAATTCCATGTGCGCATCCAGAAGATCGCCGTCGTACAATGTTATGCCCCTTAAATCTCACCGTCACAAACACGAAAGAAAAGTTCTACAACCAGCTGGAAAATGCGATAAGAAGAATCCTGAAAAGAGACATGGCCTTCACTACGAGAGACTTTGACGTCTTCAACAGAAACCCCTACATCGAGAGCATCATATGAAGACATTGACATGGCAAAAGAAATGACAATGGAGATCTGCGAATCGAATTCTGCGAAGAAATAACTTAAAGAGTGGAGGAAATCTGTTATGTTACCCTACCATACACAAAACCAATTGGAATTTTCGCAGCCAGAGAACTGAGAAGCAGACTGAACATATGACGATCTCTCTGAGGTAAAGGAACATCGTGGAGAACATTTGCGCGTACAAGGAAGCAGATGCTGGCTCGGACCATTACTTGGTGATTGGAAAGTTCAAGGAAAGAATAACCATTGCGAAGAGGATCGCGAAAGGGCAAAGAAGACGTTTTGATGTCTCCTAACTCAAGAATAAAACCACCAACAAACTCGAAAACCAGTTTGTTGCTCTGACAAAGAGAGAAAAAGGGTGAAGAACCAAGGTATGCAATGGAGAAGAAGACGCAATTGTTTAAAGGGAAATTCGTGAATGAGACGTGCAAGAGTGTGCTCGGAACAAGGACTAGACAGTGCAAACAATGGTTCACTGGAACTGCTATCGATAAGACTGACAAGAGGAAAGAGGTTAAACAGAAGCTGATCCAACCAAAAGGAGAAGTCAGAAAAAAACAGCTACAGCTAGAGTACAGTGAGAAACAAATAGGTGTGTAAATTTACACGGAGAGTCTACAGAGGAAGGATGAACAAACTAGCATCAGAAGCCGAAGAACATAAAAGAACTTTACAGTCCCAGAAACTGGACTGCCAACAGCAACCTCAACAAGACAGGGACAAGGGAGCCAACGCATTCAACAGGAATGAAGGCTTTTAAGAAAATTATCGATGGGATCTAAACAGGCATAACCACAATACAGAGGAAAATGAAAATGGTGTTAACTCCAACCACAATGGCCCAATTTAAGAACATTGCAAGTCAAAACATCCCACCAGGAAACAAACTTGACTTAAACATAGATCCTGTAACAAGGAAAGAGAAATTCAAAGCTTTTCAGAAGACCAAGAACGGGAAAATGCCCGGTCCAGAGCATTTATAACCAGACGCTTTGAAAGCGAACCCTGACACCACAGCAACGGTTATGTACAGGTTGCTCCAAGAGGCTTGGGAGGTGGGAAGGATCAAAGAAAACAAGGACTACACTAGACTCATCTTGGTGAGGGTTAAGAAAGCCATCGACAGCACCCGGAGAGAAAAGCAGAGTGGCTTCCACTCTGCTTGGTCGAACAGAACATGAATGGCCGTCTTTGTTGTACTTGAATGTCATTGATTTCTGTATACATTTGATCGCCCTTTCGTGTGGAAAATTGTACAGCATTATTTAGTTCCCAAGAAACTGACAGGTGTTTCAAGATATGCACGGCAACACCTAATGCGAAGTCATCTATGGCAATTGTCTTTCGCTATCACAAATGACTGGATCATGTGCCCCAATATCGAGCAAGCCAGAGGAAACAAGTAGACAACGAGACGCAGCCTAGAGAACTTGAACTATGCTGTCAGCACCTGCCGGTTGTCGCGTACCCAGGCTAACTTAAAAGCAAAAACTATTTTGCGCTGGAAGAAGTGGACCAATTGGCGCATCCGGTAGTGCCATCAGATCACTAGGGCCAAGACAAACAAAGGTCGTTCACCATGCGAAGACCAGTATGGAACGATTAAAACCTTACACTGAAAACCTATACCGCATCTTTAACAGTTGAATGCCGTTTCCTTGTATTGATAAGAATAAAAGCTCTCAACCAAAAGCTCCAGGTCTTCATCAACAAGTGCCTCAGACAAATCCTCGAGATCTGGTGACCCCTGAAGGTTCAAAATGAAGAACTCTGGCGACGGACCCAATAAGAGCTAATAGCGAAGGCTAGAAGAGAAAGTGGTGATCGATGGGTTGGACACGTTGGGCACCGAATTAAGGATGGAAAGGCTGGCATGGGGAAGGGCTCGTAGAAAATCACGGGAGCCTGATTGATGGCGGAGTGTTGTTTGAGGATTAAGGTTGCATGGACGAGCTCCTAATGTATAAACACTAATATAAAATATGGTGGAGTAGGAAATTATTAACTATCAATTTATTAAAAAATAGTTATTAATATTTAACATCATGATGGTTTAATATAAAATTATAAATCGTTTATTTGTTAAACATAAAATTTAGAAAGAGTTAAGCACTGATTTTCTAAAGGCATTTGTTTCATATATCATAAGCACTTTTTCCATAAACACTTGTCCCATAAGCAGTTATTTTAAAAGGACTTACATTTCACCAAAGCACTTATTCAACAAACAAGAATAGTCACGGAGCACTAAACCTTTTTAAGTAAAATAGATGAAGTTGCAGGCAGACTTATAAACTTACACAGTATGTAGTTTACATTATGCAGGAGGTGTAGGGCGTCTTTAAGTAGTGTGCTAATTTTGTTGTCTTACTTCTGACTGGACCAGGGATAAAGAAAGGGTACGTTGGATGACATTTTTTCAAGCTTTTCACTTTACATATTGTTGTTTCAGCCATTGGGCAAACACTAACAATTTCTTGAAATGCAGCAAATGGCTAATTGGATGTATCGAGGTTTTTATGTCTTAGGTTCTTGTACACAAGAGTCTCATAACCACTCATATTTTATACTCTTAATTAGGTTACCATCTCTGGTAATGGCTGTGCTTAGCTGAATAAAGATCTATGCCAACACTTGTTATAATCACCGTTCGATCTTAATATCTAGTGTTCTGGTACAGACAGAAGGCAGGCGCCCAGTTGCACAACACTCTACTCAATCTGTAAGCATCGTCCCCAAACAGAGTAAAGCTTTGGATGCTCAGATGGAAAAAACTAGCAAGTAAGAAATTCATCAGTTTTTACAAGTTAAAGTTATAAACTTTGATTACTGAGCTCTAGTGCTCATCACATTTAATATTCTTTAGAAGAAGTACTCGGATTATAGTTGAGAATCTCAATGGCTGTGGAGGGTTTTGGACATCAACAAGAAACTGGGTATAAAACTAAGTTCAATTAATGGCAAATTTCCGATGTCAGTTTAACCAACAAGTCGACAAGGAAAAGTAAAGGAGAAAATTAACTTTAACTAAATACAAATTGAAAGTTTTCCACTCAACTCTGCCTTCCAATCTGACAACGCATTCTTTGTTTTTGCTCTTAGTAAGAACGTATCAAGCTTATCTTTTTAAGTTCCAGATGAAAAGTAGAACCCTTTGATATTACTAATTTTCGAAAATAAAACCTTTTCTCGCAGTTCCTGTTACATTTTTCAGACTTGAAACGTGTAATGATGACGTACCAGGAGGCATATGACGTAACACGAGGCATGAGGCAGAGACAATCTTTTTTATCCCAAAAAATTCAATTCTGGCTACAATAGTCTCATTGTTATAACTTTATTCAATGAATTATTCCCTTGAAAATGTTTGAAAAAAAAAATTTGACACTTTTAACAGAAATGAATATTTTAAAACAAAAACCACATAACTCACTGCTGCTACGTTACAGGTTACCAGTCCCCGGCCTGCTCGGTCAAAATTTACATTCCAATCTTTTTTTGATTAAAAGCATACTTAGAGGTGGAAATTTTCTTTGGTTATTCGAGTTTTGAGTTCACAGATGACGATAGTTTTAATCTAAAAAATAAAAAATTAAGCTTGATAGGGACTTAAAGGTTTTAGACTAAGGCTACATTTGAATATACCAGATAGATTTGAAGCTTACTACCAAGTAAGGTTCGTTTGACAGTGTGAAAGTATATCACAATTACTTAGTTAAAAGTATTTCAAAAATAAGTCATTTATTCCGCCCACTGATGGTTTTTTTAGAATGATAACTATGCATACTAATCTAATGAAGAGGTATGAACAAGAACTAAAAACCAACACAGCACAAGTTGAGAAGATTGCCACATTGAGTGTGAGTATTTGTAAACCATATTGTATAGAAGGGGATACCAACAACTTGTTGGTCCTTTTATGTTTCTCGGTAATAAACTGTGGCTGATTTAGTTCTCCTTATTTCCCTACTAGAAACCTTATGAGTTATGTGTAAGAAGAAACTCGGTGCCGTAGCTAGGGGAGGGGCTGCTCCCAGTAGTTTTAAAGAAAAAAATGATTGGTTAGTCAGCGAATCGAAAGAAAGATGGAAGCTAGAATAAGAACGACCAAACGCTTTTTTAAGCTGTACTTTTGATAGTTAAAACCTGTCGAGTGAGGAGAGTTACCTTGTGTTCGAGCTTTCTGATTTATTATTTGACTAGCCGTATATTTCCACACAAATCTTTCTCGTACGCATTTAAAGCAATGTTCTTAGTTGGTAAAAATAGCTTTGCTCCGGTGAAATACGTTTGTGCTAGCTTCTAAAGTATTGCACATGTAAGCAACTTAAGGAAATATACTGAGGAGTTTAAAGATCCACCTATATTCCGCCCATGCCTGTGGTGCAAAGGCAGCTCACTCTGCAAATTTTCCCCTCTTAACACCCTCCCCCCCGAAAAAAAAATTGCCCAGCTGCGGCACTGAATTTAATTCTGAAAAGTTAAAGGGAACTGGTGGTACAGGGATAAGTAAATGATTTGCTTAAGAAGTAAACAACAGATAACTTTTAATTCATCATTTTGATCTTTTAAAAATCTGTGTGCCACAACAAAGATTAAAGCCATTAAAATGAAAACGGACAATTGGAAAAAAAAAAGATAAGAAATCTTTAGATAAGTTTCATATAAAGGTTTTTGTGGTCCATCTTTTCCTCGACTTTCATTGTCTCCGCAGGATCAAGAAAAAAATTTGGGAGAGTTCCATCTTTAATCAACTCTTTAACTTCGATGCTAGTATTCATCAGGAAGATTGCCCTTTCGCCACAATAAGCTTTTAAAGAAAGTTTATAGACAGTTTTTTTCTTTTTTTTTAATCTGATAACTTGTTTTGCACTGATTTATTTTAGATTGAAAATAGGGATCTAGAGCAAAAGGTAAAAAAACTACAAGAAAGAATATCTGAATTAGAGCAAAACAACGAGGCATTGCATACACGGCTGAACACAAAAGGAACAAGGGATAGATTGACACCTTCGAAAAGAGGTATGCCTGTGGTTAGGGCTTGTATTTCAAATTATTATCACGTATGATAGATCTGACTACTGTTGCTAATGTCATAAACTGTACATATTGTGCTGTTCCCAATGATGCGGTGCATTTGTAAGTTAAACAGGTACGACTGTAGTACGGCACCAGGAACTGGTGGTATTACAGTATTGCTTTAATCCTTTAATAATCTTTTTACGAGGCATTTTCAATGAACTTTTTCAGTTTCACACTTCGACCGATTCGTACCGTACGAAGCTTGACGACGTGTTTCTCAGCTGTTCCATGGGCACTTAGGTGCGACATGATCGCCAAAACATAAAAGAAACCTCATCTAAATGCATAACATTGTTTTGACTTGATATGTGTTGAACGGTATAATCAAGAGTTGCTTGTAAAGTCGTAGAATCAAAAACAGTAGTCTAACTCTGCTAGTCAATAGAGATTTCTGCTTATTACCAATGTGCAAACATTTATGGCGATCTGATGCAAACTGACGGAGCTTAGTTCCTTTAGTCGGCTTCGGCTATGCACGTTAATTTTAAAATTGTGAGCATCGATGTGTACGACGCAATCTAAAATTGCTCGTAAACTCTCTCAAAATCCAGGAATCAAAAGTCGTTAATCGATGGGGAATATCCCTTAGGGTCGTTGTGGGAAGTTTTATTGCGATCTGACGGACCCTAAGAATTATTTTTCAAGAAACGTTGCCCCTCAACAACAACAAGAAGATTAATAGCGTTTGGGGACCCGTTCCTGGCTCAACAATTTAGTATTTTACCTATTAATTATTTTATCGTAGTGTTCGACCTGCCAAAAATAAACAATGAAGATTGTTTCGATGAATTTCTTGGGTACACAGACTTTGTAAACGAAACATTTGTACTACTTAACCCGTTTCAGATCTGATGGCAGAACTTGTAAAAGTGAAGAGGGAACGCGAAAAGCTGGCAGCAGATAAAAAGAAGTTGAAAGGTAATTAAAACTTTTATTCCTTATTTTTTTCCTTTTTTACTTCCCCAACTCAGTAGCGGCTCGGGAATTTTGTCTTTTATGCGATCCTAGAAAACTCCTGGAAAAATAAAATTGGTGAAAGGGACAAATACCTATCCTGGGACGAGCATGTAAGCTCGTTGCTGTTCTCCTGCTACTGAGGTATGTCCATACTTGAAAAAATCGAGAAGACGGCTCCATATCACGTTCGAAGACAATGAACAAACGAGGAGGGAACGGATGCAAAGACGGCTGTGAAGGAGACTATGGAGTGTCTATAGTGCTCTCAAAACTTGACTACACAGCTGCTGTATTCTACCTTCATCCCCTGTATTGATTTAAACGCTTAAAACGTGTCCAAAACGCCTCCGCTGGTTTTGTATTGGGACGATACGCAAACGAGAACAATCTCCAAACTGGCTGCTGATGAAGTGAGAAGCGACTTTATTGTACTAAAACTTAAATAGTATACAACGCGATACACGATCAAAACTGATCAAGCTGTTTAGTCTTAGAAAAACGCGAAGTAAACAAATACAATCTAAGATCAATGGGTGCCACCAATATTAAAAGTTCCTCGATTGGCCAGAACATTCCAAGAAACTTCATCTCAGCTGTTTAACAAACTACTACCAGAACTTAGAGAAACACACGATTTTAGTGCATATTGTTGATTGATAAATGCACACTTAACTTCGTAGATAAAATTAGTCATTTGTATTGTACCTACTATAATTATTTAAACATTTCACACTTTACATTTTCATAATCTGTGCTTGATATCGTTTAAATATTTAGGAGTGAATTTGTACTTCTAATTTTGACTTTGTAATTTCCTAACAATGTAATCGTAGATCTTTTTAATCATTACTATAAATAAAATAGTCAAGGTGAAGAGCAATCCAGTGGATATACTTGACTAGTTTTTTTTTTATTACAATTTTTATTCGAGTTGATTTTATCGAGTGGTTCGTCATTATACTCATTTTACATGGTATCTCAAGGGTTTGGCAGGTACAAAGCTCACTGATCAAGTTTAAATTAGAAAGCTATACGACAGCTTGTTAATCGCAAAAGACCTAAGAGTTTACAACGGAAATTCCTTTCCTCATATACATATCAAGTCCCTATTGATTTTCTTTCTTTCACTTTTAGATGAATTAAAAGGTCTGGACAGGGTGAGTAACGTTTTTTTTTTTCAAAATGAAGCCAATGTTTTAAGATGTCTTATTACTGTGTAATTATAGAATCTGAGGGCTTGTTCGCCCATTCCCGTCTAGGAGATTTTCAAATTCTAACACTATTTTTTATCGCTGTGATTCTGTCAAGATATCTAATCATACGTAGTTTCATTACAATAATATTATTTATAGTGCTTCAATTAGTCCCAAGTTTATATTGGAAATAGGTTAGTAAAAGATTCAAACCTTGAAAACCATGTCACGAGAAAACCGTACAGCAGAAAGTTTGCTAACATAAATTGTATCACATACTGCACTTACGTGCTCAAAGTATTTGCCGTCACTAAGAGTTGGCTATAAGGCCAGAGCATTTGCAAATTTTTGGCAGCTGCATTAACAGATAGCAAAAGTGTAATGATTTTTAAATTTCAATCACAGAACAGCAAGTTAATTATTTTTATTTTTCATTCCAGGGTTTCTTCGAAGAAGTTGAAGATCTCAAATATGCTCTTCAACAGTCTGCTCGCTTGAACACAGCTTATGAAAAAGCAATGAGAAAGCTGTGTTCACAGTTTCATGTTCCCTTCCCAAATGTTACCAACTTAAGTCCAAAAAGACACCAACAACGAGAGAGAAACAGAGAGTTTAAGTGAGATCTACTTGGAGTTCACAAGCACTGAGTTCTAAGGTATAAGATGCCTTGTTCACAAACTAGATGTCAACCCAAATGTCTGATGGAGTTTTTGGGTCCGGAGTATATTGTTGCCAACCAATAAAAAAATGATCAAAATTCTTTTGTTCAAGAGCACCAACATGGCCGCCTTGACGTCACGTGAAAACCAGCAATAGTATCGCTTAGCATATTGTTCATCCTTTTGTGAGCCAATTTGTGAAAATCCTGAACAACGCTTTTCAGTAAGCAGCCTTTGAAACTCTACCAAGCTAGTGCATTACTCTCTAATGAAGCATTTTTAATAAAAACAAATTGAATCCGGTCACGGAATCCCAAACACAATGTTTGTAGCACTTGAAGGCCCTTGAACAGGACGTGGTCAATTATGAGCTGAGGAACCAATTACTATTATAATTATGCAGGCCTCATCTCTCAACAATTAAAGCCCCTTTGGGATGATCAATATTACTAATGAATAAAGTACGAACTAAATGAGTTATATTGTTGCAGAGAAAAGAAAAAGGATTTGATTCGAGCTTCAATTTCAATAATGTGTTAAAACTATCAAGTTTCATACTCACAAATGTTAGTTCATAACTGATCTACTCTCAATATTCTTCTGTTTCTAGTCTTTGATGGAAACTTTAGTTCTATAGCTTTTGTGTATACCAACTGGTGTCAAATGGTATCAAGGTTTACGTCCCATTAGTAATTTGAATGGCGTGCTTGTGACATCATAAAATTACGTTCCTTCATTCTCAGAGTACACTTTTTTTGGCAACATGAAAAATTCGAAAGAACGTTTTGAGGTGCTTTTAAGTCCATTAAAACACATGCATTCAATTGTATATCTCTAACGTTAATTGGTGATTACTGGGCGAAAGTTCAGTTAGATTTCAGTCTCACATTGAAAAAAATTACTGCTCCAATATGGATTGAGCAAGGACCTCTTTCAAAACATCGTTTTCTTCTTTTCCAAAGTCCTGTCAACAAGATAAATGGGTGGTGTGAGTTTTGTTTGAGTACAGAATTCAACAGATAAAATTTACTGCGGTTGTAGCTTTTTGCGATTTAAAATGGCTTTTGCTATCTCTAGTTTTTAAGTTTATGTGAGGCCTGGTCCTCGTATCATTTACCAGTTACCTAAATGATGAACGTCTGAGCATAATCCTAGTACAATCCCTTTAAACGACCGCAATATTGTTGTTCGTCGTCTTAGGAATCCCTAATCACTTCACTAGTAATCAAATATAATCGTACATTTGTAGTTTGAGAAGCTTTTAATATAAATCTAAACTATTGAACGAAAAACGGTCTTGGGAGGTATTTGCTACATTGCAATACACACAGAGTTACATGAGGATTTCAAAGACTTGGTTTAACAGTTCAAGGTATTTAAATAGTATTGTGGTGGGTATGGTTACTGTTCCTAAACTCACAGGAGTTGCAGGGTTTTTTTACAGGAACATCAGGAAATGCTAACAAGAAATGTTTTTAAAAAGAACGTTTTACTTTGAAACAAAGTAAGAGTGCTGTATGAGTTAAGTCGGTAAAGATGGAGCTCAATAATGGTGCAACTCTCCAAGCCTTTATGGAAGTGACTTATTTATATACCCATTCAAGCAATTGTAAAGCCACAACACAATGTTGTGGTGAATTTAGGAAAGCAGAGGGGCTAAAATGAAGTTGAGAAAGATGTTAGAACCATGCTTTATATCAATGTAAAAGAATTGTCAGGGACAAGCTAATCCCAACAAAGGAACTTTAACAGATTTAGTAGAATTTACGTGTAATATAGGACCCAAAGGAAAAGGTACAAATGGTACATCTAAGGATAAACAAAACACGATCTTTGTAAAGCCATGACCTGTAGCACTGAACAGATCAAATTAGGGGTAAAGTTAAGAGTAGAAAACTTGGCTGAAACTTCATTCAGATCATTGGACCAGCATTTATATCAAGTCTATGTAAGAGCAGCAATTTCAATATTCTTTGTGTGTATTCTGAGTAGAAAACATGGCTGAAACTATCATGGGACTGTCTATGAATTTGTGATTATGCCTGTAACTCACCACAAATGTTTCATATTCAAACTTGTGTCTTAGATTTAGATGCTTGATGAAGTTTCCACTCTTCAGATGAGGATCTCCCCATGGCATGGAGGCACAAATTGGACAAACCTATAGTGTGAAATGAAATTATACTTAAGTACAGCTTTCAAACAAATAAATTATATATATACCTAAAAGGTACAATAAGGATTTGCTATGGGCATATAGTTAAACCAAAGATACAAGAGAATCAAGGAACACCATTTGCATTATAAAAAGCTATGGAAATCCCCTATAAGGCATAGGTGAAAAGTGGATGTTTTTGTAACCTTGCGGAGAGCCAGGTTGCTGAAACAAGCTTCATGTAAGGAGAACAGCCGTAGTAATCCTGGAAAGGTCTAGAAAAAATCCAGCAGAACACTTTTCACTTGTTTACAAGTGTATGTTTCTGATGCTTAAAACATGGAACAAAATAACAAATTAAATTAATCTAAATGTTCTGAAAGTTCAAAAAAATTCTTAAATTATATTACAGACAATAAATCTCATAAATCCAGAAACTGAATATATAACTCTCCAAATAGTTTAATTAACTCAGAAAACTATAAAATCAGAAGTATTAGAAGTCTTACAACTTGCTGAGTTTCGTTCTTGTGATAACTGTTAACATGGGACAGCAAAGCCTCATGGTCCAGGTTTTCTTGTCGACAGTAAGGGCAAGGGAAGGTGCTTCGGTTTGAGACACTGCCAGCACAAAAACACCAATTCAACTGCTGAAATGCCTATATTTTTAAACAGCCTTAACCATTAGAAATAGTAACAAAAATAAATAACTAATTCAATAACGGCTAGCTCCAAATTCATGCATTAATTATTTTACTAGACGGTATCATTTGCACAACACCACATAAGGAGAACATTCCCAGTGTAAAATGGTCACCATGCGTAAGTACACCAATTTCAATAGGTAGTTTTAGGAACTACTTACTGTGGACTCCAATAATTAATTGGTACCATATGGGGGGGGGGGGGAGAACTTACTACAATTTTGGATGGGGATGTGCCACTGAACCCAAACAAACTTGACCTTGTTCTTAAATGAGAATTGTTTTATTGAAATACCCTACTCTAAACTAGCCAATCCCCTGCAACATTTTAGAGCAGTTAGAGTTGTTGCAACCACTACTAAACAGTTTGTAAATATTGTAAAATTTTACAACCTGTTCTAGAGAAATTTTTCTGTGGTTTACACATCCTGTTCCGGACTGGATGGTCTGAAAACCATATCCTGTGAGCCGGCTCATTTGTGCAAAAATTGAGGAAAGGAGCAAATGAGCCAGCTCGAAGGTTATACCCAGAAGAGCGGTACATACCCAAAGGGTCAATATATGGGAGTATCCCCTAGGGGAAAAAATCTTTATCAGAGCCTACATCTAGTGCAGAAGAGGAAGATCTTTTGCCTGGATAAGCCTACTAAGTCACTCCAGGCACTGCCCTCAACAAGGTTGGTGTTAACCAACAAGGTCATTCATACTCTTGAGGTCTACATGGATTACTTTTAAATATTAGATACCAACAAAACTTTAAACTGATGGCACAATCTTTTTAATAAACAACAGCTCCTTCAAAAAAAGTACTCAGGCTTCAGAAGCTTCATCCTTTCCTGTAGCTCCCCCTTTAAAAAGAGAACTGTCACTGTCAAAAGTAACCAAAATATGCTCTCAGTACTGGAAACACAATGTAAATTAAGAAACCACATCACTTACTCTGGGAATGGTTGAGTAGAGTGTGCAACTGGAGGAAGTTTAGGCGTTCCTCTTTTCCTCTTTACACAATACTGGAAGTGTGCTCTCAATTCAGAAACCAAGAACTGGAATTTTAAGAAGACAGTTTAGGGAAAACTGAATAATTTACACTTAACTTATGACCGAGCTAATAATGTATCACAATTTATCATTTTGTTACAAAATCTCACTTATAGAAAAACACCTAGCTCTTATATAGTTTCAAATAATAAAAATTAAGAACAACTTTTAATTTTAAAAAAATAAGTTAATATTAATGAGTCAAAGAGTCTATGCAATTGAGTTACATGATTGTATATATAAGTATTGTTTCAGTATATAGTTTAAGCAGAGACTATTCTTATGCTGGCTGACGCGATCGACCGTAACAAGCGTAATTAGTTGAACAGCAAAGAAGGTAAAAACAAGAGGTGTGACGAGACAAAAGGATGAGAGAAAATATTAACAAAAGTAATTATACTAGATAATTCAAAATAATTCAAGATCATTCAAAATAATTCAAAACAAAAGTTCGCTTAGTTCAGTGAATTCTGCATGTGAGTTTATGGTGGGCTGGAGCTTTCAGACAAAAAAGGCTTCGAGGAGGCATAGATTTACAGGGTCAGGGTCTCTGGCGATGATGCTGATAAGAGTGTTCGAGCTGTTGGGCTTGCAGTGACATGCGGTGAGGTGTCTGTGGACAGAGGAGTTGGGGTTTTCATCTTGGTGTGCATAGGTAGCGTTTTGATTGGCGGCTTGTTCATTTTTAGCTTGCATGTAAATGTCGTCAGCTTCTAGCAAATTTCAATATTGTTTCATTTACCAATAATTTTTAATGCAAAAATGTGTGATACTTCAGGGGCGTAGCCAGGGGAAGGTTCCTGGGGTTCCGGAACCTCCCCCCCCTCCCTCTCCTATTTTTAACAGTGATTTTATTCCAGCAAAAGTGTAATGGACTCTCCATTCCTGAAGTTCTTCATTTTGTTCTATGCTTACAATAAGTACAGTTAATGTCATGGTGGTATCTATTTGCGTTTACGTAATGTAAAGATTTTAGACCAGCCGTTTTTGTTGGAACTAATTTGGAACCCACCCCTAGAAATCCTGGCTATGCCCCTGTACTTTTGGACAGAATCTATCATGTAATAATGATAACGATAATAATAATAATACTAACAATTTTGATTATAATAACTATATAAAGCTTTTAAAATTGAATTGAAATTTTAATAAACTGAGAGAGAGACCATGGGAATGAGGTTGATATCTAGCTGTTTTGTTGCAGAAACAAATAATTATGTTCAATGTCTAACTAATGTTTTAACTAACAAACACATGTTTTTGTTCATAAATGTGATAATCAACCTAGTATAATTTGTGGCAGATTTTTTACTCATTAATTTGTTTTCTGAATTCACTACATTCACTTATTTCAGAAAAAATATAGTCCCAGATCCCAGTTCTACCATGCATAAAGATATTGCAAGTGTTAATGATAGCTCTAAAATCCAGAGACATTATAACAAACATGCAAGCACAATACATGGGTCTTGCAGTCTGGGCAGGGTTGCACAGTTGTCTGCATCTCATCTTCCAGTGAGTTGGCTCTTTTTCTTCTTCGTGGGTTGAATTCCATGCGGCACATTGGGCACTTGGACTTTAAGGTTGCACAGGAATCTAAACATTTTCCACAGAAACTAGAAATAACGAAATTACTTTGAGCATTTATCATTGAGCCAAACAGCTTAATTAGAACTTAAGCTAATTAGAACTAATTAAAAGAGACAAAAACAATAAAAATTAAAACATTTACAGTTTTAAAAAGTACAGGATTTAAATCAAAGCTACCACATGGGCAAAAATGGTCACTTTCTTGTATTCTTATTTTAAGAGAAATTTAACACTTGCAAACAAAATCAAATTCTGCTGACAGAGAGGTTTTGTCCCTTGGTTTATTGGCCAAAAACTGCAATGACTTTAAGTTTTTTTTTAAGTTTCAAAGAATTTTCACAACTTTCTCTTCTCCATTGAAATATCAGAATCTGTTGTAACACGGTTTGTGTCATTCTTTTGCGTCAAAACAATTAATGATCTCACCACTTATTAATGTAAGGTACATGTGATAACAGCTGAAACTAAAATTTCTTCAGTTTTTTTCTAGTTTGAATCAAAAGTGGATTGTATCAGCTTCTTAATAGTATAAGTATAATCATTTAAAAGATTTAACTAAAAAACATATCACTAAAGTGGGGGTCAAAAGAGGATGAGAGCCGATGGGAATCGTACGTTTGACTGCTGACTCTCATGCACTAGTTATCATAAAATCTCATGCGCTTTGTCAATTTTAAATAATTTTATGTTCAAATTAATTTTGTATGAGAGTCAAAAGTTTCATACATTTTTTTGGGGCTGTTGTCAACTCTCATCGCCGTTTGACCATGCACATCACAGTTTGGAAAGACTCTCGATCACTCAAAACTCTCCATGGTTCTCGTCCTCATTTGACCCCAGCTTAACCTTAAGTGAGTGTGTTTAAAAATCAAACTAAACTAAAAAGATTAACTTAGATAACTCCCATAGATTTAACATGTTTTTACCCTCTCAAAATAAAGGATATTGTATTGTATTGTATTTTTGTCTATTTGTAATGAACGGATGTTATAATGATTCTTGGTTCTTGGTTCTTGGTTTATTACTCCTAAAAATAGCAGTTACGCTAATACTAGGAGGTAACTAAGTACTA
>JAOBAT010058433.1:0-20261 GCA_026413305.1 Hydrozoanthus tunicans | reverse complement strand
GGAAAGGAAAAGCCAAAAGTCATTCACAGTCGGAAAGGAAAAGCCAAAAGTCATTCACAGTCGGAAAGGAAAAGCCAGAAGTCATTCACGGTCGGAAAGGAAAAGCCAGAAGCCATTCACAGCCGGAAAGGAAAAGCCAAAAGTCATTCACGGTCGGAAAGGAAAAGCCAGAAGTCATTCACAGTCTGAAAGGAAAAGCCAGAAGCCATTCAAAGCCGGAAAGGAAAAGCCAGAAGTCATTTACGGTCGGAAAGGGAAAGCCAAAAGTCATTCACAGTCGGAAAGGGAAAGCCATGATGTCGCGATTTCTCAGTGCTTGAAGTATACTATTCCGAGCCGTTTCTTTCCTTGATGTTGCAGGTACCGCGAGTCATGTTTGTCGGTTGTATTTAGCCATGTAGGCCTCGTACGTTTTTCACTCTCGGGACCGTGCTTTGTGTACCACGTCTTCTTCTTAATGATGTCCTTCATCGATCTAACGTCGTGATGTGTCTCCTTATCTTCTTGTACTAGTTCCTCTCTAATTCTCATTCTCTTGTCTTCTTCGATCCACTTCATGCTTGGTTGTAACATATAAATACAAAGTTATAATTGTCTACGTACAATGAGTCGGATCCTTGTTGATAATACAAAGAAGTGCAATGCCCGATCGAGTGAAGAGGGCAGCCATTACCAAGATGGCTATCAAGATCTTGGAGAACACAAGCCCAGTTGAACTGCACAACTGTTGTCCAAGTTTAGCCACAGGATGAAACAATCAGGGTACAATGACAGGTTCAAATTATACAATTTCCAGTCAGCACTTAAAAAGATTTCATGATTCACGGTATCAAAAGCCCCTTGGAGATCAATGAAAACCCCACATGAAAAAATATACTCATATCCGTATTCTTTTGAATTTTATTAACAATGCCAATGCGCAGGCGCCTAAAAAATGGCTGCCAAATCTATATCTCCAGCAATTTTTACCATTTTAGACTTATACCATGCTGTTTTTCTTCGCCGAATTGTGCCAGACTCATGTATCTAGCAAGAATATCCTACACTGACTCTCATAAGAACGTACGAGAACATTCAAGCAACTCTCTGGGACATTTACATGCCTGGATTCTCGAGCCACCTCTTACGAATGAAGCAAATTCACTTTTCAAGATCACGAACTATCAGACTACCTCAGTTCTCATGGGTTAAACATGACTATATTTGTTTGTTTCCTCCCACAAGTCCCTTTGAAATGGATCTAACTATCTGTGTGGACGTGGAAAAGAACCCTGGTGATCCAAACCAAGATAACTAGGACTCTACCGTTTCAGCGAGGTGCTCATGTCGCCATAGTCCGTTTTCCGCTTAAACCGTTACATCGACCCGTACTTACAGCAAATATGACCTATATGCCCTTAGATCACAAGCTTGTAAACCAGAACATGATACACTACATCGTCTGAGATAAAATGGCATTCTGAGATCTCGAATAAACCGAGGGAAAAAAAGACGCAAAATTAATGTCAACAACATGAAAGTTAATCAGATACCAACACATATCACCAAGCGACCACCAAACGCTCAATCCAAGCATGTACAGCCCGGAGGCATCTTGATTCCCATCGCTAGACAACCGGCCTCATCAACAACAAGTCAACAAAGGCCAAAAACGGAGTTCGCCGTCCTAACGTTTTTACTCACGAACATTTGTAGCCTTACCAAAACAAAGAACCGGGTAAGAACGGCTGTAGCACTCGAAGCGGACATAAATAAGAACGGTATTGATATCTGCGTCGTGTCGGAGACACATTTCGAGCCAGACAAACCCGAACCAGTTGTCAACATACCAAACTACAACATGTTTAGGCGGGACAGGACTGGTCAGGGATGGATTTGAGGAAAAAAAGGCGGAATTGCTATCTATGTAAGAAGTAACTTGGTTGTTGTTGAAGTTTACAGATCAAAAATCTATGAACTGATAAATTTGACTTTGAAATTGTTGTGTTAGGTGTCTATAACCCATCAAAGCCAAAGTACAATGAAACTGATGTGATACAATACATAACTGATTTAGCAGACAATGCTCTTGATAAACAACCCGGAGTGACTATTGTTATGGGCGGCGATGTTAACCAAATGAATGCAAATGCACTCTGTCGCATGACGGGACGGAACTGTCTTGTTTATTTCTCAACCAGGGGTGACGCTTTCTTGTTTACAAACAGAGATTGCTTGTTCAGAAAATGTGTATCGTACAATATCGCACACAAATCAGACCACACAGCCATCATCATGCCTGCAGGGACAAAGCTCAAGCCAGGTCGTCAAACTGTTTATATCCGTAGTTGCAGAAAACTTCGGAAAGAAGGCCTTTATCGAGCGCAGGGTTGGTTATGTTGGGATGAAGTCACAGACAAAACCAGTGTTGAAGAAGCCGTGAACAAATTAGAATCCTTGATTCACGCGCACATAAACAAGTACTTGCCGGTCAGAAAGGCGCGTGCGCCGTCACGCAATCCGGAGTGGATGACCCCGCTAGTGAAATCCCACATGAGACCAAAATCAAGAATAGCCCTACAAAGAAACTCAAGTGAAAACTTTGCGAAATCAACAAGCGAATTTCACAGCTGATTCAAGAAAACCGGAAAACATTACAGCAGCAGTTTGGAGTGGTGAGTGGTGGAAACATCACTCAACGACGCATCTCATCCCACTCCGTTCAACTAGACAGCACACTTGTGGATCAGCTCAATAACTGTTTCCACAAACTCTGTACTGACCAGAATTATACACTGTAATCAGTGGTGAAGTTGAACACCAACAAATTCCAGAGAGGTGGGTTTGGAATTGCTTAAACAGCCTCAAAAGAACGGCCACGGATCCTGATGGAGTCCCATTTTGGATATTGAAGGAACACGCTGAAATCTTCACACCAATCACTACCCACACCTGGCACCTGTCCCTGTGCACGCATACATGGCCCTCGTCATGGAAAAGATTCAACATTAGCCCTCTACCAAAGGTTAACATGCCCACAGAGAACTTGGACTATCGCGGGACAAACATCATACCTGTGACAGCAAGGTAGTTTTCAGAAGGCCGTTTATCAAATCCAGGTGAAAGGGACCGTGGAAGATCACCTTAGTCCCAGTTCGCGTATCGTAGACGATTCAGCACTTAATTAACAAATATCTGGACCACCCTGACTGTGACGCAGTACGTGTATTTGCAGTGGACTTTAGCAAAGCCTTTGACTCCGTTAGACATGAGTTACTATCTGCTAAGAAACTGCCCCTAAATCCTAACATAATAAACTGGTACCATAGTTTTCTTTATAACATTCAACAGCGTATAGTATATAACGATCACTTGTGTGCATGGAAGGGAGTTAATATGGGTACCACACAAGGAAGTATGAGTGGCCCTTATTTATTTAATGTATCTCCAGTAAGTATAAAGAACTACTTATCAGGAAAAAGGATAATCTAGCATTGTCTCGCACTGTTTGCAATATACTGAGCATAATACTCTAAGTTGAATGGGTGTTACTTTTGAAAGCACTTGTAAGTTTGCAGCCCATGCCAAGGCTAAATTGTGTAGGAAAATAAAGAGTCTTTAGGAAAGAAGGCTTTACACAAAGGGGTTTAGACTTTCTTTTTAAAAGCATAGGGCTACCTAACATCACCTACGGGTTGTCAGTTTATGGAGCCTCGGATACCGAGCTAAAGATATTCCAACAACTTCTAGATTGATGCCGCAAATGGCGTTTTATCTCTTAGTATATGGACATTAGACTATTGTTAGAGAAGCAAGATAAAAGCATCTTTAAACGTGTTGCAAACCATGGAAGTCATCTGCTTGGTATGTGTTTTCCTAAACAGAAAACTGGGACATAGAACTTGAGAAGCAAATGCAGCCAAAGAATCTTAAATAATACGGAGCGTTTTAAGAGTGTTTTTATCAATAGGTTAATATATAAGTATAGTGTTTTATAGATTCCTTAGTTTTTAAATGGGTAAATTTGTATAAAGATGTATTTAGTTGTATATAGTTTGAAATTTTAACATTGGATTTGTGTTTTTATCTAATAGCATGGTCAGTCGATCGCTTCTCGCGAAAGACATACTGGCCTTCGAAAATTATATTGTATTTGTTCAGAAAACGTGTAAGTCTTTCATACATTATTTTTTAAAAAATACGGTTGAATATAGAGAGAAGAAAGATTAGGCGATAACTACTAGGATTGGCCTCATCCCTTTCTTTAATAATTGGGATAATTTTAGCATGTTTAAGTTTGGTGGGAAATAAGCCTCTGTCTATGGAAACACTGATGATAAGCGATAGCGGAGTTGCAATAACATGTCGTGCACACTGTAAGGGGAAAACTGGATAGGAATAAAGGCCAGTCGATTTTTTTTATGGCAAATTCGAAATTTCTAGTTCGACCTCAACTGGCAGTACTTTTTGAAAAGAGAGTGAGCAGTTGTAATCGATTCTAGGTAATTAATGCGAATAAGACATGTTAGACAAACTTGGACATGAGATTAGAGCAAAACAGAACGGGAAAGAGACCACTCCACAGAGAGAAGGAATGGAAAAGAGAAGAACGGAGAAAGAACAAAGACACGAAAACACGACACGTTCTCAATATTTTGTCCGGCTACCCCGAACGGAGCACTGGCTAAGACGTGAAGAAACATCGCAGCAGAGAAGCAGAGCGACGGCAGAGTGGGACCAAAGATTGCGGAATACCCACAAAAAGCATCCTGTGCAAGAAGTCAATAGCGGAAACAAACGAATGCGGGAAGACAGATTGCCCAATATGCCGTAGTGGAAAAGTCAAAGGGAAAGAATTGCCTAAAGGTAACGCAAGGAGGAGCAGGGTACACCATCGAATGCACAAAAAGAAGAAGAAGTCCGTATGCTATGGGGAGATAGGAAGAACGCTATACACCATAATTAAAAGAACACACAAAAGCCCACCAGATGAAATATGAAGGAAATGCTCTGTACAAGCACGGCCAAATGGAACACGATGGTGAAAAAGCAGAGTACTGCTTCAAGCCCATAAGGTTTTTTCGTGACCCTTTAACCTGGCAGATCAATGAAGGAGTGAGAATCAACCAAATTTGGCCGACGAACAATGCACCCTTATGAACTCACTGGCAGAGTTAATGCAAAGCATGGTTCTGAAATTGGAAATTGTACGAGGCCTACATGACTAAATACAACCAACAAACATGACTCCCATAAGCGGGGTAACTTCCGACATATAGACAACTAATAGGCTGAACAGCATAACTCATTCACCAGAACAGGGCGAGACGCCGAAACGTCGTGACAACAAGACAAACAGACGACCATAGAAAGACAAGCAAGACAAGAACAAGGAAGAGTGGAAAAGACATTTACATTAGAACTGAGAGACTTAAAGAGTTTGAAGGGTATATAATACAACATGCTTCCCATTGCACCGACTAAAAAGAAAGAAAGACATTGCATTTTAAGCCGTAATTTGTCTGCCATGGTATTAAAATGCAACTAATGTTACTTCCCAAAATAGTTTATAATTTCACTTGCGTGTCGTCAGAAATCTAGCGAATATCCCCCGCCTAAAGACCTGGGAAGTTATCAGGATTTCGGCAACACGCGCGAAATTATTTCCTAGTATCATTCGTCACCATTCAATTACATGTGTACATGTTTGAAACTTCACGTTTGACGCTTAGTAAAATATAGATGCGTTTTAAAGTTGGAAAGCATGTTCACAGGGGTTTTAATGTTGCACCTGCACAGACACACTACACGGGCAGTATTAACGGATGTTTGCCTGTGGAGTAACGTAGTTCTTTGTGACCTTTACTTTTTGTAAAATTTTGAAACAATGTAACTGTACATGTGTGTGAAATGAAACATTGGTCGGCTGCCTGTTTTTTCGAAATTTACATATGGTCATTGCCTAAATGTGGTGGGACGTGATGTGAAAATACAGATAATGAATATAAAGCAACATATTTCTGAATATATAATTTCACTTTCAATATAGATTTTGAACCAACATTGATGAATAAAGTGGAACCGTACTGTATTTTGAGATTTTGCGTTACTACGACTATTAGCAGAATATCTTTCTTAAAAACTTTAAGGGTATTAAAAACAAATCTTGTCAATAGAAATGGCAATTAGTTTAGTTGAAAAACTGCGCTAGTTGCGCTGTTTGGTTTTTGGAAATGTTCCAATGTACCTGCAAATTTTAATGAAGAAAAAAGTATGACGCTAATGATTATGGCTCGATGTAATCAGTTCAAATAAAGGTTCGTCTCCCGCCACTGCTCATACTTGATAACGCTTTAAGGGGACATTATCACAAAAATTGCCCTGAATATTTGCCGCTTTAAAAGAAAACGTCGTCGTCACTCTTATCCATATCGTGAGAGCAAAAACAGAATGTCAACAGAAGTAAGTATTGATTCTTTCTGACTAATATTTTGGGAGTGTGACACAGACCATTATTGACTTGAAAAGAAGTAGGATTGTTGCTTCACACAAAACCTTATATGACAAGAGAAACTCCTTGAATCACCTTGATACACAATCTAAACCACCTCGTTGGTACGTGATAGCTGGCTAATATTCAGATAGAGATAAACATGCTCCCAGTGAAATAAGTAATCGACGTATTTTTCAAAGATAACAAAGCGAATAAACTAACAAAAAGTCATTTTCGTAACAAGTTCTGAATCAGAAACAGAACCAGAAAGGATTAATACTTACTGTCGCCCAATTGATAAGTGGAAACAGCTTTTCATTTCACATTTTATCCAAGTATCAACAATGAGGAAAAGTCATGTAGTTTGATCGTGTTTGCAATTACTTCAAAGCATTGTTTCGAAATATTAAAATTTTAATTGATTTTTTAATCTCGAATATCTCAGCCTATTCAGTAAAGTGTAACAATTCAGTAGAACTGCTTTATTGTACAGTTGTTCTTTGTTAATTGTGTGTTACCCAAAAGTATTGCTAGCAAGGAAGGCAGTTTGAAATCGTTCGGTGGGGAAATCCACAATATATCTGTTTCTATCTTAACACTTGACATTTGACAGTTTTCCTTTAGTCTTTTAGAAAAAGAAAATTTTATCCGAAAAACCTACTCCGGCTTATACTTTTCCATTTTTGAACGCGGATCAAACAACATCTCTTACAATTTATTTTCTTGCTAATTTAACTGTAGGTTCTGTTAAAGCTTATGTATTGATCAAGGTTCTTTATAAGGGCAAGGGATATTAATGCATGTCATTCTCTTACAAACTTCTTCTCGTGCCTTCAATGTAAGATTTAGGAATGTAGTAAGAAAGGTGGGAGTTAAAGTGTGGTGAGGACTTTCTGTTTTGCCTCTTTTTAGGAATCACCAGGTCTCAACATCACAAACGCGTCTGGTGTACAACAACACTGCAATCTTCTGCCTGACTCAACCATGGTCAAAGCTGTAAAGACACTCGCATGCATCATGTTGATGGTCTTCTCCGTTGGTGGAAACTCTCTGGTTATTGCTGTTGTTCATAAGAACCGCAATTTACGAACTATCATCAACTTCTTCATTCTGAACATGTCAATTTCGGATCTTTTAGTACCAATCTTTGTTCACTCTATAAGAATCAAGCACATTTTCCTACCACGAGGCCTATGGCCGCTAGAGGGATCGTTTGGTTCCTTGACTTGTAAGTTGGTTACTTTTGCGGATCGGACCTCAATTGCAGTTTCTATTTTAACTTTAGAAGTAGTTGCGATTGAGCGTTTTATAAGCATTGTTTACCCGATGAAAACTCAACCAATCTGCAACAAGAAAAGATGTTTTGTCACTATAGTTTTAGTTTGGGTTATGGCAGCTGTTTATCAAATGAAATACTTTTTCTCGTATCAACTTATTCGACGAAATGGAGCTCTATATTGTACCAATCACTGGGGACGACAAGCTCAAAGAATTGATTCGACATTAACACTTGTAGTCTTCACAATGGTTCCGTTCTTGCTTTTAACCTTTTCGTACACTGTCATAGTTATCTCCCTCCAGAGACAGAAAGCCAATCTTCACCTGGCGTCCTTGGAGACAAAGCGAAGAGCAATAGAAAACAGAAGAGTAACCTGCTTGCTTATCGCGGTTGTTACTACCTTCCTAGTAGCGTGGTTACCACTTAATATCTATCTTTTCTTGAGTTATTATGTTTGGTCTCCTCGCCCGTGTGATACGAGAAATTTGGCATTTACTGCAGTTATCTTGTCCTATAGCTATCCAGCTATTAATCCTGTTATTTATTGCATTTTTAATGAAAGTTATAGGAAGGGTTTCCATGATCTGTTGTACTGTAAAATGCAAAATACTGTGAACGTTATAGAAAGTAGACTCCACTACAACAACAACAGCTGCAACATAGAAACCCCATCGATACAGCCAGCATGTTAGTTGTGCAACATTGTTTCAAACTGATATTGGAAGAACTCGTAGTTCATAAAGAGAATAGTTACGTATCGGTTTTGTGAAAAGAGTTAAACAAATCCAGTTTCGATTTGTAACAATTTGCAACTTTGAACTTTTGCAAAAGAGAATCAAAAGGAAGCTTTGCACTGCTCTAACGGAGATTTGGCCATCACGCGTCGACGATGGCAACGTTGACATTACTCAAATAAGCACAGTTCAACGGGATCGACAATTTTGAGGACACAGTCCTTATCTCTCATTATAGGAGGGTTCCAGTTATTGTAAATAATGAGTTTAAAGGTTTCTTTGTTTGAGGTCGCGAAGGTGTTTAAAGACATTACGTCATCTAAAATCCGTCTATACAACATATATTCAAGCCAGGCTAGCAAGTTCTACTGAAAAAACTTTATTTAATCTTATATGATTAAAATGTATTTATATAAATACTCGAGTGAGGCCGTGCCACTGGAAACGGGGAATAATCCGAGTTTTACCGATCTACAGCATCAACAAAGAACCCCATAAATCCACACAAAGGAGAGAGAAAAAATCTCTGATCTCGATGGGAGTCGAACCAACGGTTTACGAAACCGAGATCTATGCGGTCGCTCTAACCAACTGAGCTACAGGGTAAATTACTAGTTAGGTCGGTGGGATTCAGGACAGTTAAGCTCGCCCCAAGCCTAGAAATAATCGAAAAGTGATGTCCTTAGGCGGTACATGTATAAACGCAATATATAGATTCGATTAAGGCTTTGTCACTGGAAACACAACCCGTCAGTTTCATATATGATTGCTGCAATTTTCATATTTTTTGCTTCTATTTTGCTCCTAGTTCGTTGTTTTCTCTTGATTATTTTGTTACAAAGTACTTTTGTTCCTAAATCAGACTGTAAATAACCTCATTATATCTCTATATAGCCCTATTTACTTTGCTTGTTCATATAATTTGTGGTTTTTCTGCATTTCCACAAAAGTATGTTCTGACTGATCTGCCCGATAGGGTTCAGGCTATTTGCCGATAAGTCTGTAAAAAATTGTAAATGGTTACTGATATTGTAAAATAATATAAAGTTGAAGTATTAAAAAAAACGTTTTTTGAAGCCTGTTGGAAGTACTAAATCGGTGTGAATAGGTCCCAGAAAAATAAGGAAATTATCTAACCTTGGTGATTCTGGATTCCGGCTTCTTCACAATCTGCTGGACTTATTTACTCTCCCGTATTGGCAACCTCGTTAGTATTAGAATTTGCGATCATAAATGGGTGTATAATCACACAGGCCCGTAGGGAGGGGGTAGGGGGTGCAGCTAGTGCATATATGAGGGTGTTGGGGGAGGTGGAGGGTGCGTTTACGAATATATAGCAACACAGGACCGTAAAGGGGCCACCATGTGATAAACACATCAAATACGTGTTAGAAAAGAAAAACAACACCGAAAACTGAGTACTCCAGATAGCAAACGTTGGAATGACAAAACAAGTACATTTGCGATCTTCAAGAGACAGCAATGTCGGTCAAAATTTGTTATTTTTCCATATTCAAAAGTGAACTCATATAGTCTTGACAAAACTGACCGGGGGGAGGGGGTACAAGAAGGTTCGAAGACGATTGGCGCTAGACCAGGGTTAAATACCATGGCAAGCAATAGCTTTTGTTTAATGGTCTAATATAAGTCGGCTTTTGAGCAACCAGCCCGGGACGATAGTCCTTTCCTTCATACAGCTGTGCATTTCATTTCCAGTATTGTAAGTACCATTTTCCGCCATTTCCTTTAAAGAGGAGTTTTTTATTTTTTGCTTTTTTATGTAATACCAGAGTACCTGTCAGCTCTTTCCATGTTAATTATGCCTCGCAGCAACACAACTTTTGAAACGGATCAACAAAATATAATCGAGGGGGGGGGGGGTACTCCGGGGTCAAAAGGGTACGGATGACCGTCGGAAAAGTCCTCAAATTACCCCAAAAATTACAAGGCATAAAAATTTTCCACCCTAAAAAATACCTCTCGGTTAAAAAATTGTCTTAAAAACACCAATTGAAAGCTAAATGCTTTCCCTGGATAGCTAGCACGTTGGCGCTGTGGCCAAACGCCGAACGTGATATACAGTGAATAAAGCCGCACACGTAATGGGTCGTTCGCTAAAGGACTTTGTCTTAACGTTTTGTTTAGTACCCACGTTTGATTAAAACACGGGTCTGCGAGCAGTCCAATAGCTTTGCGTTTTCAACCCTAAGAAATACCAGGATCTTGGTTTAACACATGATTTCTTTTAACAACCTTTAAAAAACACCGGACTGACAACTTTAACCCCTAAAAAACGAAGGTCATACTTACCACCCAAATAAAGGGAGTACCCCTCCACCCCGAGTGTAATCTCTCAGGAAAAAATTTTGACCTAAGCATAAAATAACCTTAACCTTTAACTATTGTGAAACTATCGGGCTCATTGCCCAAAAAACTGCTTTTTTCACTTTAAGAAATCGTCATTTGAAGACTCAAAACTTATAGTTTTTTGCAGAAGTAATGGTCTCCAGTTTCAATTATAGCAATTGGTATATTTTGGCAAGCACTTCGTCAAAAAGAAAATTGTAGCACTACTTCTATTTTTTTGTTACTTTATCAAAATTTAACACACGTAAACTGGGTGGAGCTAGCGTTGAACGATGTATGTGCGAAATTGCACACGTTGTGTTAACGCTTCGCTCCTTTATTTCCTTTAAGAATAACGCTCCTTAAGACTCTAATGTCGATCTTTTTTACGTGACTGATCTTATAGTTTTACCACTCATCCATAACACTGCGTGAGCTTATTGATTTGAATCGCAAATTAATATACCAAGTCGTCCAACGTCCTGAACGAGAACACTCGTTCCACGTTTATACTCAATAGAGCATTCTGTCAGTGTTAAATAAACACACTTCTCTTGTTCAAACTTCGATATCTGAGCTAGGCTTGCGTTATAATCTTTAAAATTAACACTTGAACTATTTCAAGCCTGCTTTTCAGACGAAAACTGAATTAATCTTGAGTAATTTCCCTTGAAAGAAACGAAATTTAAAAATAAATTGTGAATGAAACACACTACGCCTCCAAGACTTGACATCTTTCATTGATAAATAAAATAAGGACTTGAACACTGTGTCCGGAGTAGCAGTTTTAGTCCAACGGTTTAGCCCAAAAAGCGCCTAACTTTCTTTTATTATCTTAACTTTATTTTCGGGCGAACTATTTATTACCTTTTACTGCATACAACTGTTGCACCCTAACTGAACAGCTTATTGCGAATCTGAATCTTCAAACCACAGTCCTATTTACAAAGTCCGATTTAAAATTTTTCGGCTACAATAACCTAACCCGCTCATTTACCCAACGATGAGTTTTTATTCTGATAACTATGTCCACAACATTTCTATGAATGAAATGAGGGACTCTATAGTTTAACACTGCGTCTTAAGTAAAGGGCTTACGGCAAACTTATGTTGAATAAGGCATTTTCACACACATACGCAGTGCGTATGTCTCACTGTTTTGGACCACAGAAGTTACAAATGTCATGGTTTCCGAGATATAAAATTGGTTTTGCCTTTGTGCGGTAATTCATAATGATTTGCAGTGTTTGTTTTCCAGTATCTTGTCCGGGCGACAGGATTCTGTGACATTTGTAAGACCTGTGGCCTGCCAAAACAGTGGGGATAAAAACATTGCGCATGAGTGTGAAAATGGCTAAGTCTAAGTCTCAAAATACCATTGCCATAAGAATGGATAGTTTAAATATTACTGCTATCTACATCAATCGTCTCCTCCACACGCTCCAGCGAGCGACTCGTCTACGTCCATTGGCGACAGAGGTGCTTCAGCTGACCCGGCACGGATCTCATCTTGATGTCTAAGCACTTTCGACAGGGCGTCGTAGATGGCGTCCCCTTTGACAAAGTCATTATCAACAAGGTTAACCAGGTAGTACGTGTTGCACACTTCGTCGATGATCTTCCACGATGTCGAGTCTTCCTCGTACAGCTTGCGCCACTGGGACTTCCACAATGCGTACGCCTCGTCCTGAATTAAACACCACATATCACTAATTATATTGGATTCATTTTGTCAAAAGCGGATTGTTCCAAGCGCTAGAACATGCAAGCTTGTGTTAGTTTCTAGAGTTCTGTGTGCGCCAAAGAAGTTCAATACAAACCAACTCGTATATAAGCTTTGATTCGAAACCGATATTTCAGAGTTGATGAAGTTTTAAAATGCCAATTTAAACGCCGGGACTTTTAAACCTTATAAAAACACTGCTTTGTGCGAGAGGTCATAAAAGTATTGAAACTAAACAAATCAATCTTATAGTTTCGCTTGGAATAATTGGCCGCAAAGTTCAAGTCACTACAGTTTTCTTGTTTGTTTTGTTAACTTGAAAATAAAAATGACTAAATCCCGAAACGCAAAAGTAACGTGGAAGTTATTATGGTTTGCCACTTCTCTCTTGTTTTCCCAAGAAATTCACTCAAATCACAAAGTAAGATGTCTTCTTAAAATAAACTTTAGTTTGTGCAATCAGGCCAAAAATCTTGCTTAAAACTTTTTTAAAAAATGTTTTCGAAGACACTCTCCTTCCTCAGAGTAATTGCATAACTGAGGAAGGAGAGTGTGTCCGAAAACATTTTAAAAAAGTTCTTTTAAAGCACCTTTGTGAGAAAAAATTTCATCATTGATATTTAAAGGCCTGTACTATCACGTTTAGTTAACGGTAAATCAACATGTCGTCGCAACCATTTCCCTTAGGGTTAGGTTAAGTCCCTGTGAAAGATTCATCAATTCTAAGCATCCAAAATGAAATGCGGTTTGTAACTAAAAAACTGATCTCATTTGATGAAGCACAAAACGTCTAGTACGACTAGTATACACTATTCGCCTGCACAGGCAGAGTGTTGGTGGCAACATCGGATTTAGATCAACACAATTACCTTCCATATCTTGAAACTGATCGGATCAACAACTGTAGGTTGAATAATCTCCTTTCCTGGGAACACTCCCCAGGTAACAGCAATCGGGGACAATCTGTTTGCGTTTGTTATATCAAATGAGCCCTGGAAAGCAACAACATAGTGAATAGAGCACCAATAGTTGAAAACAAACCGAAAGAATGAACTAAGCGCAAACAAAAGTCACACAGCCGGTGCACTGTACAAAGCGATAGCTCACCTCTGCATTGACAATGTGGTAGTTGATGTTCTCGTAGTTTTTCAGCACATTTAATATTATGTCAACCACTTGTTTTGAAGTAAAGAACTCAAGGTAGGCCTATAAAGGAAAATGTAGGAAAATGTTTGATTGTTTTAAAACATGCGTTAACTTTCTCTTCAACACACCTCATGCCAATGCATACAATTAGCAAGACACGTGCAAACACGTACTCATACATCTGTTTGTGCTTGTGTGTGTTCACCAGCGTTTAATAAAACACATGCTGGAATAGAACTGGAAGCACGGGCTTAGTGAATGTATAGACAGAAGTAGTATGTACAGGAATTGCTTTCAAAACAAATTTGCTGGCAAGCTGTTGCATGAGCTTCATAGTAAATACCTTAACTTTGATTATTTACTCTTAAAGTGCCACTACGATTAAAATTAACCGAATTGAACTTTTTCTGTGAGGAATCTGTCTAAGGGTATGCTAGAAAGCATTTTACGCAAAAAAATATCAAAAATCTAAAAGACTCTTTGAACAGCGGTTCAAAGATCTATTGAGAATTGGCATGTCGAACCAGCCGAAGCGGTTCTTGTTTCCGCCTAAGTTTGTATGCCAGCGGGCATTTCGGGTTTACTTAACCAGTTCTGAAAAAAGTCAGTAGCTTTTGCATAAAGTACGTCCACATCTTCAACGAAATATTTAACGAAAATATCATCTGAAAGCTACTCAGAATAAGAGCAATTGCGTGAAGCGACTTAGAACGGCTTTCAAGGGCAAGCGGCGATAGAACCCAAAATTTTTGCCCCGATATCTTTGCTTCTCATAGTCGGAACGCCAAAAAACTTGGAGACATGTCCTACTAGGCCATTTTCTTAAATATTTTGAAGTAAAAACCTATGGTCAAGATTTCATCGTAATAGCACTTTAATTCTTTGGCCTTTCGTCTTACAAAAGACGTTTAAAATTTGCAGAAGACAGGATGTTTCCAAATATACTAAACCAAGAGTTTTATGTACGACAATGTACTAAGGTTCCTGGTTCTTTGTTCAATGAAACTTAAGTTTGAATATTTTTGATGTTTATATTTTAGGCTTTCTATTATCTTGTATAATAAAAAGGAAAAAATTATAACAAACTATCCAACATATATAAGACTTTTATAAACATTTTCTTTACAGTAATTTAGTCCTTATAATTATACCATCAGGGATCAAATGTTCACCTTCTGATACACATAGCCCCCCTTTTCACCCCACCCAAAGGTGTGGTCAGTCGATGATGCACCGTTCACAGCTGGCTGACTGTTGATTGTCAGGATGCCTCGACTGTTTAGCTCGATAAGTCGATCACGCAAAACACTTGTCTCCAGAGCAAGTTCATACTCATTCCAGGGCAGGCTTGTTACCTGTTTTCACGATAAAAGTATAGATGAGTCATTACTACACTTTGCAATTAAAGTCAATTACTGTAACTAGCAGAAATTATGCATGATATCATGAAGGAAGCAAATTATGTCATTAAAACATTTGAAGCTAACAGTTTGCGTAATAATGGACCAACTTGGTTAAGGAATACCTTTGCAAGGAAATGTCTTTTTTTTTACAAACACTGCTCAGAATGTCAAATAAGACAACTGTTTGTTAGTCTAACCGGCCTTCGAACAACCGGACCCTGGGGGGTTATTTGATTTCATAGTGGGGACATAGTTGATTTGCTGATGGAGGAGGTGAGATTACTATGGTTCATTTTCTTTAAAATTGTCACGTATGTAAGAGATTGACACTTGTAGGCTAACAAAAAGAAAAGCAGTTTTGCTAAAACAAGTGCTGCTAGTATTTTGAGAGTGCCTCAAGCAATTACAGAAACCAAACATTTCAAGCGGGGAACAAACACGCTACTAGTCCGTAAGATTTGCTTAAAACAACTACAGCTATTTATTTCGGTCTTTTGGCAGATATTTGTGGCAGAAGTCCCCTTTTCTTTTTTTTTAAGTTGCACATGAAGCAGAATCCATTAGTTCAGCTTTATCCGAGCACATCCGATCAAAGGTAAACTTACCACTGGGGAAATGGGTTATGGACTGTCTTTAAAAGTTAAGAAGAATCGCGAACGACAAACTTATACTAAACTCTTAGTTTTCGTAGTGAAAATGTAGGTACCTTAACTAACAATGTGTGCATGCATGTGCCGGAATATGGGCCCTCACCTTCATCCCTTCCTTGTTTGGTTCCCCTGACAGATAACATGCAAACGGTTCAAAAACATCCTCTACGCTGGTCAAATTACTGCCCCACATTTTCAAGGATTCTTCCTTTTTAACTATCTTTCCTCTTAAGTAGAACAAGTGATGCTCTGCGAATTCACCAAATGACGGGGAAGAAGAGTTTCCCCAACGACCGTTAGGGAACTCGTCCCAGTCCGAGGTACGATACATGTAACTTTTTGGCCGAGTTGCCCAAAATATTGGTCTAACATCCTCATCAATTCTTTTCTTGTTAGCAGAGCACCTCCACGGCAGTGGTCGACTGGCACTAGGATCCTGACACCACAGATTCAAAGCAGTTAGTACTTCCTTTGTGGCAACTTCACGGTTGAGTGTGTAGAAGTGGAGTCCTGGTACAACACCGCTGTTCAATAGTTCACGACACATGTCAATGCATAATTTGACTCCGTACTTCCTGATTGCTTCATCATTGTCTTTGATTGGCTCAATTGCATCAACAATGTACTTTGGAACTTCCAGTCTGGAAAGTTTCACAAGGTTCCTGAGCGATGCATAAGCCTGTATGCAGTGAAGTGAATGAAATATTTAGGCTGTGAGGAAGGGAACAACTAAAACACATTTGGTCCATATAGAGCTAAAATAACATAAAACTTGCAATGTGTTGGACATGTCATGTACTATTGCCAAGGTCGCAAATTAGTGGCCCAGCTTCCATGCGAATTCCTGTAACTAAGGATCTTAGATTGGTTCTTCTAGACAAAAAGTCAGAAGGTTGTGCTCTTGGTTCACGTGTTAGTTTGTTGAGCCTCTAATCAAGTGATGGTAAACTCTTTTGTAAAAGTAATTGAAAATTCTCCTTTATCGAGCTTTGACCTTTCCAACCCATTTTTTTTAGGTAGGAGAAACCTTTTCTGTTATAAATGTTAACCTAATGACTAAGGTAAAAACATTGTTCAACCTCTCACTAACGTAAATGCACAAACCTGCAATGTTATTAACATACATTATTTGTACAGTGCTTTTAGTTATGCAAAAAACTTCTCGGCCTTACTTTGTTTTGTGTTTTACGAGACTATTCGTATTTCATTTTTATTATTTTTATTTACCATGCATGCTGTTAAACGAGCTATGGTCTTCACTTTATGCCTCCTTCTCATAACAACCAATTTGGCTTATATTTGAAATGGGTTCTTATTTTATAAAACGAAAGTACAAAAATGCAGAAAAATTTCTGCTCCAAAGAACAAATTTTTTTGGAACATACTAGAGTCTAGATACAGTCCCCAAACTAAGTATAATGGTGACACAGAGTGGGGACACATAGTGCCAACGGTTTGGCTTACAGTATACTTAGTGTGTATTGAAAGTCCATACGATTATGATGAAACTTTTTACCGACTCCAACTGTGCAACAGTAGTTTATAAAGGTATATGTGTGTACAGTGTCTAAGATTAGATCTTCTAATTTACCTGAATGGGTAAAATTCCTGGGATGATGGGTACTGTAATGCCAACTGCTCGACAATCCTTTACAAATTTGAGGAATGTTCCTGTTTCAAAAAAAAGTTGTGTGATGATGAAATCTGATCCAGCATCAACTTTCTCCTTCAGATGCAAAATATCCTCGTCATAGCTAGAGCAGTCTGGATGGCCATTTGGGTACCCTGGTGTAAAAACAAAAACATTGAAAAAATAATAACAACAGTTATATTAATGTAATAACGATAATAATTGACATTTAGTAATTAGAACGACAATTAAGAACAGTCTTCGATTATTTTTTGCTCGCAGACAGGAGTATACAACACTGTCAAATTTTGTGCCCGAGGTTTGTTGTTTGTTTATCCGAAAGTAAAATCTCAATTCAAGAAGGTGTAACTGTTATAAGTCTTAAATAGCTTACTTAAATCCTGTTGTTGAATTTTTGGTTTCAAAAAGGTTGTGCTGGAGGGTACGTGGATTTTTTGTCCCATCAATAGAAGTAAACTTTCAAACAAATACAATCAAACGACTCTACAGATCTGGAAGGACTTACCAGCAACACAAATAGTGAAAGTATCTCCAAACTCTTGGCGGATGTGCCTAACCATGTCTGTACCATAGGCCAGGCCACCCTCAAAGGTTTTCCATTCTTCGCCATCAGTGGGATCTGATAGCATAAGCAGTATAAAAAAGAAAAAATCTGATAACTAAGATTGTTTTAACTAAGCTCCTGTGTTTTTTCTGTCAGATCTGTCAACTCTTAAGGATTTCCCGTGTGACTCACGTATTCAAGCATCCTCTCACGGACTCACGAAAATACTTTTAAATCTCACGGGTTCACAGTTCTTAGACTTTAACCACCACTAGCGTTTTAAATTGAAGGCACTGATGGTATCCTTTAAGCTTTTGTTTGTAAAATTAGTATTATATCGATAGATCTGTTTATTTTATTTCGTGAACTTCCAAATTTAGAAACTAGAATGATCGTGATCACAAACACCTAGGATACTATGCGCGCTCTGATGCTACTCATATTTAAATGTTGGTTACGAAAGTATCAGAAGTTAATACTTAAAGTGCTACTACGATGAAAATTAGTCTTCTAGAATTGAGCTTTTTCTGTTATGAAACTGTTTAAGGGTATGCTAGAAAGCATTTTACGCAAAAAAGTATCAAAAGCCTAAAAAGGTTTTTTGAAACAGCAGTTCAAAGATCTATAGAATTGGCATAGTGATTTTATGCCAGCGGGAATTTCGGGCTTGAGCTACGTCATTACTTAACCAGTTCCGAAGAAAGTCGATAGCCTCTGTATAGAATCAGCCACATCTTCAACGAAATATTTGATATTAAATGTCAGATTCTGAGTCACTGACTAGAATCGAACGGATGGCCCTCTGTTTACTGACTAGATGTTTCCCTAATTACCGGTAGAGACTCATTTGGGGAGTTGAGTCATCGACGGAAATCAAGTCGGTGGCCCTCTGTTTACCCATCAGATGTTTTACAAACAGAGCTACAGAGACTCACATGGGGAGCTGAATTACTGGTTCACTTCTTGTCTATACCCACTGGACACACGTCTCGCAACTGCTTGTGCGACATGCCGAATAGTCAATTATTGCTACATGATTCTAATTCTAAAATGGTTCCATATGGGAGTTTAAAACTTAATTCAACTTAAGGAGTACCTTCTTCCTAGCTTTATCAACAGTTTACGTATTTCCTTATATATGGAATATTTCAATGTTCTCTGGTTCTCGCACCAATGAAATGACATGAACTGTCATCTATTGTCTAAGCACATACATACCCCCTCTCAGGGCCAGAATGTTCCTGATCCCCAAGGCTTTTGCTTTTTTCAGATGTTTAGTTACTACCTCCTTAGTTTGGTTTGCACAAGTTATATGCAGCATAGTCTCTAGGCCGCTGTAGTTGAGTGCAGCACTTGCAATTGTCATGGAGCTTGTCTCTTTATCACCTCCTGGGTCTCCAGCGGGGTGCCAGGTTATGTCGCAAAACAAAGGGCAGCCCCGAATCATTCGGTCGAACTTTCCAACTAGATTCACAGCTCCATTTGGCGTCCTTGGCGGGAAAAACTCAAGAGAGAAAAAAGGATCCCCTGATGCAATACGATGGTTTAGTTTTTCGATCAGTGAAAGTGGAGTTGATGGAACTGACGAATTTTTTCCCCCTTGCTCAGTACCTTTGATTCTGTGTCCAGCTGTTCCAATATCTTGTAATTCAAAGCCCATGTTGAAAGGCTAGAACTGGAAATAAAACAAAAGTGCATAAATTAACCAACTCAGTTTTAATCATAGATTACAGCGAGTAGAAGGGGAGCTACTACTATACCATTGCTAAAGAAAGCTCCGAACCATTGTTAAACATACGTCTATTCATTAGGTCATTAGGTCATGGTCACTAAACTAAAGAGGGTGTGAAATCGCCAAGTAATTGCAATCAAGGGTGTTTTAAAATCTCGAAGGTGTTGTAGTGAAGTTATTGATCCCACTATATCCCAGCTTTCCAGCTGCGCGAGCAAATATAATTATTGCAGGAGAACGCAGCAGAGAGTAGATTAATAATCGACAAATTGACGCACAGAGTCCAATTCAATGTGCCCAGAAAAAGTTACTGGGAATGTGACAAAAGCACAAGGTGCAAAAAAAGACCGAAAATAACCGAATTTATCCGCAACGCAACCGAGGAACTACCAAAGGAGTTCAAGCCAGTTGAAGTAAGTTCTTTTTTAAAGTTTCATACACTTTTAAAAGGATTATAGCCCCATCGCAAACAAGACGATAGAGAGAGAGATGGTTTGGAACTACTATATATATGGTTACATTGATAGCTTACTCGGTTACAAAAATACAGTTACCTTGCAGCTGGCCAAAGGCTGAATTAA